>MU089687.1:0-122666 GCA_014858505.1 Corymbia citriodora subsp. variegata
CGGCCGACATCCTCAAGCCGAGCAGTAAACCTTTGTTTTTCCTCTATCTCTGCCCTACTTTTGGGCATGCTGGGCCTGAGCTTGCGGCCGTCCGGCTCACGCGGGTTCTGGCCTCGTCCGTCTGTGCGTTGCCATTTTGGATCGTTGCTTGTTGATTGTCGTGAGTCGTGGCACGAGTTTGAGCTTTGGTCAGTTCGAGTTTTCCCCTTTCAGTCGATGCACCCCAAACGTTCGATGAAATGTTCGACATAGTTTCGATTCCGAATCCCTCGTTCGTGGCCGAATCCGCACTTCTCTTTGATGTTTGCTTCGTTCCTTAGCTACGTTTCGATCACTGCCGCTGTTTGGGGGCCGCTCGTTGTTTCGTGTCATCCTGGCCAGTTTTTTTTTTTTTTCCCTTTCTTTGTCGTGTTTGTGTTCGGCCAGCCTCGCCCACAGTCGGTGGTGCCAAGGTCAGCCCGGGAAGGGCGGCCTAGATGGACGCTGGAGGGTCGTTGGCGTCGGGATCACCTGGAGACCGGTCGATGGGTCGAGCCGTCCTCCCAAGTCAAGTCTAGCCCATCCAGTTGTCGCCTGAGTTTGGAGGAGGCCGAGCTAGGTCTCAGCCAGCGGCGTGACTTGGAAGGCTGGGGTTGAGCCCTCGGCCTGGCTGAGGCAACGTCAGGGTTCGCACAAGGCCAGGCCAACGCGAGCGGCGCCGCTCTTTTGGCCACCGCCGTCGTGGTTGTAGGGGTAAGCAGGGAGAGCGTCGCGTCGCGTCGCGTGGGCGCGAATGTGACAGTTTTATTTTTTTGGAGTTAGTTCGTGGGTCGGGCTTTGGTTCATTTTACTTTAGAGAGGCTGGGCTGATTAGTTTAGGACTGGACTTATCTTCTTTTAGTTTTGGGCTGGGTTTGTTTTATTTATTTATTTATTTATTTAACGTTGTGAGCCGTGGAGTTGGGCCGGCAGGCCCCGGTCGAATGCGGAGATCATATAACATCGTATAATATTAGTATCTCGATATTAAGAAAAAAATAATTAAAAAATTAAAAATATATATTTTAAAAAATTAAAATTAATTTTTTTTCTAAAATCAGAAAAAAGATTAAAAAATAGTTTTTTCTAGTTTTCTCTCAAAGAGTAGGAAAATCCTTAATAAAAAGTTATGCTCAAAATTGAACAGAACTTTAGGGTTTTACAATTTAAATGTTTCCTTTTAACCTTGTAATGAATGCTCTTGCTTGGGCACTTTCAATATGTTGATTATGGTTTCCTTTTAACCTAGTAATGAATGGCATTTTACTTATTTCTTAGCATTAGATGGTTTTTTTCCTTGCCTTTTTGCTGATTATTATTTCAATAATTGTGCACTTGTATTATCACCTCATTAGTTAGTGGATAGGTTTAAAATCAATCTAAATTTCTTGTCAAACATCTTTTTATAATTAATAGGAATAGGTATCAAAAGGGTACTAGTTGATTAATTAGTATAACCAAATCTTTAGTCATAGACTCTCTAGTTGCATACAAAGTGAGATATATTCCCATACCTTACTTGATTTCCAGCCGACCCAATCTCTTACTAGGAAATTCTCATAGTGTCAATTGAAGCTTAATATCGAATATTCCAATATTGCGTAAAGTATGAGCTTTGAAGAGCCCGCGCTAATCGAGGGCCGTAAGCTTGCCTTTTGGGCAATAACCCTAAATCTATGTCTTTTCCTCTTCAGACGAAAAGGTAGGTCGTGACAATTACTAGCCAAATGACTCTTGCAAATATAGAGAATCTAGCCTATAACCTAGTTTATTTGTCCATCTTTTTGAAAGCATGTAAAACCTACGATTTAGAGATGTAATTGAGATAAGTGGATACTAATGAGAAGCCAATTATTAGACATGGTCGCATGATGCAGAAAGTTCTGTTGTCCATGGAAACCAAGGAGAGTGGTGTGAAAATCTTCATGATTCATAAGTAGAAAGGGCCTTCATTTGTTTTAATTATTGCCTTCTTGTTTGGCCACACTATTCAGATTTCAAATTTCTATTTGGATCTTGTTTTCTTCACGAGCTCAAGCTCGAGAGATATTTTTAACAAACTGAATGTATAACTTAATAACAAGGGATTAGAAATTTATGTCGTGTTAGGATGTTTGTTTTGAAAATTTATGTCATTTTGTGTTCCAAGACAAATGTTTTGATGTGATTAATTACAAAGTGTTTCTCATTATAAAAAAAGAGAGGCAAAGTAGGTATCAAGTCCGTCTTTTTGTCGAAAAATTCATACATGCGTTCAAGCCTCCTAGGAATTACCAGTTCCCCTGCTCTTTTAGATATTAGCTTGCAATTTAAGTGATATACCAAGAGTTTTAGAAACTAAATTTTTTAAATCTAATGCAATATCCTACTAGAAGATATTTTCATAGAGGTTATCTTAACTTATATGTAAAATTGTTAGCTTAAAGAGCATATAATTTGATGATTGATTTAGTTTAATGAGTATAGTGTAAACATGAAATTTAACAAAATAACGATTTCAACAGAACTTTTTACAATTGAATATAATAAAAAGGATTCTATTGGAATAAGTAGGGCAGTGAGCAAGGGCCATGCAAGTTCCCATCTCCGTCCTCATCCCACGCCTGCGAAGTGCGGGGCAAGAATCTAAACTCACAAACTTGTATTTAGAAGTAGGAATTACAAGGAAATACTTAAGAATTCAGAAAAGACCTCTTCTTTCTTTTGAAATTTAAGTATTATTTAATGACTTGAGTAATATATTGAATAATTAACAAAATTGTATCTAGAAGTAGGAATTACTAGGGAAATAGTTAATGATCTAATAGCAACCAAGGTTCACTGTTCTCCTTCGCTCTCTTTCGGAGCGTTTGCCGTCTGCATCTCTGATTCTGGTGTGGCTCAGCTCAGGCGCCACCTAGCTCTAGCAGAAGCCGCATTTCGGTGAGGGATTGAGCGAAATCGGCCTCCCTTTCTCGGCTGGTTTCCTCTCTCTTCTGGTCCGACTCTGGTTGGTCCTTGCTGGAATCGCCCACTTCGGGTGGTAGGTTGCTTTAGTCCAGGGGAGAGGCCAAACTATAGCCAGCTAAGCTGCTGTCCTCTACTCCGGTAAGGCCTTCTATCTTCACGGTATTCTCTTGCGATGGAAAGAACTGGACTTAGCTAGCTGGGTTGCTAGGCCTTTAGAATCATGGAAAAGGATTCTGGTGTTGCGAAATCCCAGCTGAGTTTGGGCGATAGACGTCACCACAGCCGTAGTAGGGTCCCTGCTACTTGAATTGCTGCTGGCGGGACTGGGAAAGGCAGGAATGTAGGCCAAAATTCTGCTGTGGTGCATACTGACAGCAGGACAGAACGGCCTTCCTCTGCTTTAGATGTTGTTGGGCCTAGCCAAGGTCGGAACGCTGAGCAAAGGCAAGCCTTATTGCCCCAAAATGCTGGATCATCGGCCACAACCACTCGCTCCTGGGCTAATGTAGCTAAGGCAGCTATGCAAGGGTATTCCCTTTCCTTCATTGAACCCCACTCTGAAGGGAGCAATGTAGTCCACTCTTCGGAGGAGGATTTTAATGCAGCTGACCCTATTTGGCAAAATTGTTTAGTTGGCTACTTTGTTGGGAAGAAACTCCCATTTAAGTTAGTCGAGATGACCCTTAAACACCTTTGGGGCCAACGTCTGTTAGAGGTCAAAGCAAACGACCAAGGGTTATATTTTTTCCATATCTCTAATCCTGATTTCAGGAGAAAAGTTCTTGAGGATGGGCCCTTGACAGTAGCACGTGTGCCCCTAATCCTTCAACAATGGCACCCCATGCTAGATTTGAAGCAAGGAGATCATTCTACCATTCCAATTTGGATTAGACTTAAGAATCTCCCATATGGGCTATGGTTTACCAAAGGAATTAGCAAGGTAGCCAGTGTTATAGGAAAGCCGCTCTATGTAGATCAGCGAACGGAGCACTTGAAGATGATTTCTTTTGCTAGAGTTTGTGTTGAACTAGCAGCCTCTAAATCTTGCTTTGATATTATTACGGTTTTCATGAATGGGCAACCTCGAATAGTGAATGTTCATTATGAATGGAAACCTGTATCTTGCATTACTTGCGGTACTTTTGGCCATAGGTGCCCTGCTCGAGCTCCTTGCCCATCTGAGTCTGAACCGGCTACCCTAGCTCATGAACGAGCTTCTCAACCCCCTGTTGCTAGGGAAGGACAAGGACCCCATCTTGCTGCATCCAATCCAGCAAAGGAGACTAGACCAGCCCCTGCTGAGGAGTGGAAACGAGTCAACAGGAATCAAAACCGCCGGTCTGGAAATAGGAATCAACAGATTGTACTTGCTCCCCGATCCTCTTTTGACTCAAATGATGATCTGGATGAGGATACAGATGCTGCAGGTTTCGGTTATGATCTTGTTCACTCAAACTTGAAGGAAAATGCTGATGGTTGCTCTTTCTTAGGCTCGACAAATGATGGCCTTGTTGGATCAGATCAGGAGTGTTCTGTTGCTGTCGCTGTTTATACTGGAGTTGTTGCTGCTGTGGGACAACCGAAGTTTGCTGCTACTGCTACTGATGCAGCTGCTGTTGCGGGAGGAGCTGCTGCTGCTGCCGGTGATATTGCTACCAATGCAACTGCTGTTACAGATGCTGTTGCTGCTGTTGTAATGGCGTTGGATGATGCGGCTATTGGTGCTGCTGGTGTAGGGGTTGTTGCTGCTGCTGTTGAAGAACACCCTCGGTCAAAAGCCACCATTGATATAGCTACTACTGGTGTGGCCAACAAAATTATTGCTGCTGCTATTGCTAATGCAGCAATTACTGCTGTTGTTGCTAATGCAGCAACCGTTGTTGCTGCTACTACAAATGTTACTGATGTTGCTGTAGCTAGTCCTCCGATTACTTCCAACACTATTGGGGCTGCTGATGCTGACTACTCTGATCATGATGCTTCTGTTGCTGCTGTCTGTACTTCCACAGAACCTAATGGAGCCATCTGTTTAGGTCTTGAGACGGGCCCTGTTGCTGGATTTCCTCTAGTAGATGCTGCCATTAGCTTAGCATTAGAAGGTCCTTTTCATATTTGTTCAAGCCAAACAATGAGACCTGTTCTTGCCCCTCCCAAGTCTGACTTTTCTGACCTTAAGCTTACTGAGGTGAGAGTTAAGCAAGCCAGTAAGCTAGGGCCTACCTCTGTTACTCCTTCTGGTAAGGCAAAAATACTAGCTGCCACCAGAACGCGCCCAAAAAGAAAGTAGCTAGCCTTCTCTTCTTTTGTACAGTTTTTTTTTTATGTCTTTTGGCTTTTGGAACGTCAGGGGTCTTATGAATCCCATTAAACAAGCTGAGGTTAGACAATTTGTGCGCCTCAATAATCTGTGCTGTATTGGCCTATTGGAAACAAAAGTGCCAGTTGCTAGCTTTCCTAATATCTCATCTGTTTTACTTCCTGGATGGAAGTGGGTTGCTAATTATGAGTCTTCTCCTAGAGGGCGGATTTGGGTCAGATGGAACCTGCTTTTGGTATGCTTTACGGCTCGGATTAGTACTGACCAGATCATACATGGTGATGTGAACTTTTTGAACTCAGGGATTACACTTGCTCTATCGGCTGTTTTTGGTGAGCATACTTTTGTTGCTCGTAGACCCCTTTGGAGTGAACTTATTAGGCTGAGCTCTTTCCTCAAGGAAAGTCCTTGGATGGCTGCCGGGGATTTCAATGCCATTAGAGATTCTTCAGATCACTTGGGGAGCCCGGATATTTGGATTCCCGCTTTTGATGACTTCAAGGATTGTCTGGACCAAGCTAAAATGTTTGACTTGCGTTATGTAGGTTTCCGGTTTACATGGTCTACCTCCTCTGGCCTTCGCAGGAAACAAAGGAAGATTGACCAAGTCTTGGTCAACAATTATTGGTGCTCTGCCTTTTCCTTCTCTGAGGCATCCTTCTTGGCTCCGGGCCTATCAGACCACTCTTCGATGATTGTGAGAATTCTTGCACCTGGGTCTAGGCAAACTCCATTTAAATTCTTTAATTTATGGATGAGCCACCCGGACTTTCACATGCTGGTATCCCAGTCTTGGGAGGTCCAGGTAATGGGTTCTCCTATGTACAGACTCTATGCTAGACTCAAACTCTTGAAGGGTCGGCTCAAGTGCCTCAATAGAGATGCTTACTCGGATATATCTATGAGGGTTGCTGCTGCTAAAAGCACTCTCATATCTACTCAAGAGGCCCTTCACCTTGACCCTCAAAATAGTGCCTTGACAGCTGAGGAATATTCCCATCTCAAGGAATATTATGAACTCCGCTCTCTTGAGGAATCTTTCTTTAGGCAAAAGTCTAGAATTCGCTTGCTAAAGGAAGGGGATCATAATACCAAGTTCTTCCACCACTCAGTCAACCACCAACACCTCCGAAATCGCATTATTTCTGTCATGGATAACTCGGGACAAATGATATCAGAAATGAAGGAAGTACAGAGGGTATTTGTCTCCTACTTTCAAGACCTCCTTGCTCCGGCTGCTATGACCTTGGGGCCTTCTATATAGGATCTCACTAATGTCATTCACTCCCCCCTCAAGGAAGAACAGATTACCTTTCTTTCCCAACCGTTTCTTCCTTCGGAGATTCGTGATGCTATATTCTCGTTGGCTAGAAATAAAGCCCCTGGACTTGATGGCTATAATGCAGACTTCTTCAAAAAGAATTGGGATCAGGTTGGCCCTTCAGTTACTGAGGCCGTTATGGATTTTCTTGTGTCTGGCTGCATGCTCAAGGAAATCAACAACACTATCATTGCCTTGGTGCCAAAAATCCCCAATGTGACATCAGTATCCGACTTCCACCCTATTGCCTGTTGTAACACAATTTACAAGTGTATCACCAAGATATTCTCCTCGAGAATTGCTACGGTACTCCCTTACCTGATCAGTTCGGTTCAAACTACATTTGTAAAAGGTAGGAAAATAAGTGATAATATCCTTCTTGCCCAAGAACTCTTCAGCGGGTTTCATAATAAGCCGTATATCCTGAAGTGTGCCATTAAGGTGGATTTTAGGAAAGCTTATGATACCATTGATTGGAATTTCCTAGAGAAGACTCTTCAAGCATTTGGATTCCCCAACCATCTCACTAAGCTCATCATGGTATGCGTCTGTACCCCAAAATTTTCTATCTCCATCAATGGCGAACTCCATGGTTTTTTCGCAAGTGGACGTGGTATTAGGCAAGGTGACCCTATGTCTCCATACCTCTTCACCTTGATCATGGAAGTTTTTACTGGGATTCTTGACTCTCATACTCGGCACCCGGATTTTCGATATCATCGGCGGTGCAAGGCTACACGCCTATCCCACTTATTCTTTGCAGATGATGTTTTTCTCTTTAGTGAAGCAAAGCTTACTTCTATTTCTTGCATCCAAAAAGGGCTTACCTTATTCTCTAATTGGAGTGGCTTGATCCCTAACACCAGTAAAAGTGAAGTCTTCATTTCAGGAGGCTCTGGAACCACTAATGAGCAAATTATACAAGCTCTTGGCTTTAATCGTGGTTCTCTCCCTGTGCGATATTTGGATGTACCCATCATCACATCAAGACTGAGTAAAGTGGACTGCAATGCCTTAGTTAGCCGGCTCACTGCTAGAGTTCAATCTTGGACTCACCGGTTTCTTTCTTTTGCTGGCTGTCTCCAACTTATTAAGTCGGTGCTACATGCCATCCAAGCTTATTGGGCCTCCATCTTTTGGCTCCCAGCGGCAGTAGTGGACAAAATAGAACAAACATGTAGACAATTCCTCTGGAAGGGTCCAACTATGGGGCCAGGAGAGACAAAGGTGTCTTGGGTGGATGTGTGTCTTCCCCATCAGGAAGGAGGCCTGGGTATAAGAAGGATCAAGGATAGCAACAAAGCAGCTATGGCTAAACATATTTGGCTGCTATTCACTGATAAAGAGTCGCTATGGTGCAAATGGATTCATGCTACTTACCTCAAAAGGAAGAATTTTTGGGGAGCTTTGACTCCTACCCAATGCTCTTGGGCTTGGCGAAAGATCCTTACTTTAAGGAAGGACTTTCTACCCCACTTCAGGTGGAAAATAGGAGATGGTGAACTCACATCACTTTGGTTGGATCCATGGGTTGTCTGTGGTCCTCTTAACTCACTTTTCTCAAATAGCTACATCTTCCAATCAGACCTTAATAGACAAGCGAGAGTAAAAGACCTATATTCCCTGGATGGAACCGAAGTACTCCAAGAGCTGGTCCGATGGCAAATACCGATCCCCCATCTTTCAATCGGTCAAGACACTTTCACATGGTTGGAGGACTCCTCTGGAAAATTTTCTGTAGCTTCGGCTTGGGCTACAATCCGGCGCCAATCTAACCCGGTTCAATGGTCCTCTTTTGTTTGGAACAAGACTTTGACCCCTAGATATCAATTTCTTCTCTGGCTCATTACCAAAAATCGCCTTCCCATTCAGATTTACCTTATGGCCTATGGCAGAATTCCTAATTTGGTTTGCGCTTTTTGCAACTTTATGCCGGATTCAGTAATTTACCTTTTTTTGCTTGCTGCATTCCCAACTCTCTTTCCAATTATTGGGCCGCCAAGTGTAATCTCCCTTGGAGCAACTCCTCTTGGTCAGAAAATCTACTTTGGGCTACCAATTTTTTGTCTGGAAAAGGATTTTACCAGGAGATAGCACTTTTCTCCTTTGGTTCTCTCTGTTATATTATTTGGAAAACCAGGAATGACATCCTTTTCAGTGGCCATACCCTCTGTTTTCCATCCATGAAGCAGTACCTCCATAAGGTGGTCAAGGATAAAGCCTTAACCTTCAAATCGGTCGAAGACAATCCCAGAAACAGGAGGATGCAACGTAGCTGGGGGATAGACCCTCAGATTTTTGGAGTGAATCCGCCCATGACCTAGTATAGGCTTTGGTACTCTTAGTTCCTTGGGCTTCTAGCCTTTTGTATATTTCTTTTTGAGACTGTGGTACCCCTCTACCCCAGGACTTGTCATCTGGATGAGTGGTTATTGGTCCCGTGTCTCCCCCACTGCTTGTACAGTTCTCTGGTTGTTTTATATAAACTTACCTTATCAAAAAAAAAGTTAATGATCTATAAGAATTTAGAAAAGACCTTTCCTTTTGGTGGATTACCGATCCACATTGGATCCTGTCCACATTGGAAAGATGAGGAAAAAATGGTACATGAAAAGGGTGCGCCGCAGTCTACCATGGCCCAAATCATTCCAAATCACTGTTAAAAGTAGAGGAAGTCCCACGAATCTCGCACGCTCAAACAACTCGTATCGTGAATCACGTGTATTTGCCAGACACGTTGCCCGCAAGTGAATGACTCAACCGGCCTATCTTGAAGATACGGTAAACATATAGTAGCAAAAACAACACGCTATGACCTTTAAAAAAAAGCACTGTCAGGTAAAGTTGGATGGAATTAATGAAAAAACTCGATTATATCAATTTGATAATTTTATAATTTGATTACACATTTTATAAATTTAAAGATTTAATTGCACTTTTATGATGAATTTTAGGATTTTCATTACATTTATCACATCATAATTAGATATCATTTCAGTTTGTCTTCTTGTTGACCGTTTTCAATCCCAAGATAGCCTTAAAAATAGAGCAATCCTCCACCTTCTACCGAGCTGTTGAAGCCAAACTAACCATGGTAACGTGAGGAGATAAGTCCATGCCATCGTAATTAAATGAATGAAAAAAAGAGTAGATAAAGATAAAAGCAAGTTGTCATGCCCCAATCATAGGATACGCGACAATCCCTATTCATTATGGTTAAATAAATATGATGTCCTAGGACGTGTTGTTGACCATTCTTTTTATCTTTTAATTATGTGCATGTGGAAACAAAATATTAAACACCTAATCAAACATCAACAATAGTAGGGATAGCCAGAAAGACAAATAATACAAAAGTGACCTAGCCATTTTATTTATTTATCAGATTAATCCTTAAGAATCAGTATTTGTACAACCCTACACTGTTTTGATTGCCATAAAAAAGATATAAGGGGGCAAAAGAGTCAATCTACTTTATCTTAAAAGGGGCTGAGGTCTAGTTAGTCCAAAAAGTTAGTGGTCAAGGGCATCCATCAGGCGCTGTTGAGGTAGATGGATGGTGAATACAGTGCAGGTTCCGATGGATTGTTATTCGACAAGTACATCAGGTTTGGTTGGGGCTTAGGGTCCTTCATGGTGCCATCAGGAGAGTCAACGTCCATGGGATCTCACATCTCGTGACCGGGACTATCAACAGGCGGATCATCAAACCCACGTAGGGGACTGAATACAATATCCCCCTCCCAAACAAACCACACTTGGAATACATAGGGCACCCAAAATGTTAGCTCCTCGTCCACCCACAGTGTGGACACGTGCGCTCAAATAAAAATGGATTGTTAAGGAAGCGATGATGTGTGACAACAGTGTCCCAATCTCAAGGGACTCCAAAGCACATCGGGTGCTACGCTATGCTACAAACTTGAAACGGTTAAGCCACAAAGAGTAAGATAAAATCTCAGTGAGTTAAAGCTCTAAGCCTCGATTAGAGTATCAATTTGCCTCGGAGGTATCTAACAGGTGCATTCATCATAACAACAACCGATAGTCAAATTGATTTGCAGGCAACCTTACGTCGCAACTGTATATGTCCTACACGATACACTTCACATGTACCAGATATAGGGCAAATAATTATTCACATAATCATAACACAATACACAATATTTCATGCAAAAGCAATTGGGTTTGTTCCAATTATTACAACTCCTAAGGCCATGGCACAATCCAAAGGTTGGCGATCTTTTGGCTTGGCAGACATTGTCCCGCCTCATTGAGCATGGCATTGTCTAAATTTCTTGCCACATATGACATTCCTATATGGAGCATTGGTCCGGCCTCAACCGCGATTTGGCATCCAGACACCTACTGAGCATTGTCTCCCCAAACTCCCTCTAGATGACGGGTTCATTTAATGTGACCACACAAGCACCTCAAATTGCTCAATCATTTTTATTTCTGAAGGTAAACATGCTTCAACCAATACGAGACATCCATAAAATCAGCATATAAGCCTAGTAGATAACACGTATAATGTCCACCTATTGCCCTATTGCAATAACCTAATAGTTAATTATGGATAATCAACATTAAACAGGTTTAATCATTACTAATTATTTAAAAAAATAATAATCAACTGACACAAAAGGAATTAATCATAATTAATTATTACTAAAAATAATTAATAACACAAAAAGGTATTAATCGTAATTAATTATTACAAACAATAATTAATGAGCACTAAAAATAATTAATCCTAAATAATTTTGTTAAAATAATCCAATATAATTAATTATTGCTAAATATAATTAACTAATTAATTAGCACAAATCACCGTTAAATTTTAATTAATTAACACTAAGTAGGATTAGTAAAAATCATCATTAAACTTAATTAACTATAACCAACCACATAATTCTGACTAATCCTAAACTAATATACCCTTAATTGATATTAACACACTAACCAAGGGATTAGTGCATTAACTCAGTGGTTCATAGCGGTGGTGGCACCGGCACAACGGTGGCGACAAGGGGGATACGTGGCTACTTCCACCACATCGAAGCGAGGATGTCTAAAAACGGGTCTCTACGGGTGTAAGGCTTGGCAAAGAGGAAAACCAAAGGAGAGAGGGAAGGACAGTAGCTCACGGATAGGTAACCAACAGCTCTGGTATGCGGGTAGAGTGGCTATAGTGATTGGCATGTGGCAACGAAAGGCATGGCTGGTGGCTAGTTTAAGCTCGGTGAGAAACTAGTGAGAGAGAGAGAGAGAGAGAGGAGATGAGGGTGGTGGCTGATGTGACTCGGGGGCAGTTTTGTGAGATTGGTGGGTGGTCTGTTAGTGGCACAAAGGCAGACGGACAATAACAAGAGCTAAGAATGGCTGATGGTGAGGTGATGACGGTGGTTGGCGGCGGTTGAGCTAGAAACAGCAGCCCAAACCAGAAAACCAGAGAAGAGAAGGAAAAAGGACGATGCCAGAGGAGAGAGACACGGTTGGACGGTGGTTTGGAGGGAGCAGGTAGAGCGGCTAAGTTGCGATGGGTGGCGGATGAGGGTAACGTGCGGTTGAACTAGGGATGGCAGCAAGGAAATAGAAGACGAAGAAGAGAGAAGAGTAAGGAGAAGAGAGGAAGAAGGGGTCGAGTGCGCGAGTGAAGGGAATAGAGAGAGAGAGAGAGAGAGAGAGAGAGAGGGGTGGGGAGGGGTGACTTGCATGAATTTTAGGGTCAATCCCTATCATCATGCATGGTAATCCCCCAAACTTTGTCTCTTGTGCATTAATGAACAAGCAGCATTTTGGTATTTTCCCCTCTTTTTGGACATAAATTTTCACAATGCCCTTGGATCAAAATTCAAGAAATGGGCTAGAATCGGGCTCAATGAATAGTAATAGGCTGACAAAGTTGTCAGACTCAAAATGGGCTAAAATTGAAATCTAGCTTGGAAAACCAATTTGGGCCCAACTTAGGTTTGCTTGGCCTTGTGGCCGCCCATCTTGGGTGTGAGGTCCAGTGGGCCTTGGCTTGACCCACTTCCTCGTTGGCTCAAATTTTTGACCTGTCAATCCTTTTTCCGATGCTTCCGAGTGAACTGAAAATTCTGGGATTAATGAGACAAGGTCCAACCTTATAGTCATGTGGTCCTTAGAAGTTCAATATTTGAAATCAGATTAAAATTCATAACTAAATTCGATTAATTGCAATTTTAGTATGTCTTAGACTAACGGGTGGCTTTTAGGAGTTACGCGTATTCAGCCTATGGTTAAAAATAATATTAATCCACGTTTGAGTCTCTTTGATCTAGAGACGACCTCGATTGTCATGTAATTACAAGGAATCAATTGTTCGAGCTTGTCAACCCTTATGGTCGAATCGTCATCTATGGTCATGTTCTTTGGTCACGCGCACTTAAATCCTTAATAGCATTTCCTCTTTGGTTAGTATCTCATGAGTGATCAATTCAGAGCGAGATTTAACTGATAGTGCATGATGAAATATTCATTCATATATTCCAAAATGGGTTGAAAATTTAGGATGTTACAACTCTTCCCCCCTAACATAAATTTTGCCATCAAAATTTACATTTCTACCCACTTCCTCAAAAAGATAGGGGTATTAACGCCTCATCATTTTCTCACTTTCCCACATGGCTCTTTTTGTTCCATGATACTACCAAACCATTTTGATTAAGGGAATCGTCTTGTTTTGCAATATTTGCTCCTTTCGATCCACTATCCAAACTGGTCCTTTTAAGTATGACACTATGTTGTCTACGTCTATATCCTCAAAATTTAGCACGTGGATCGAATCTGGTTCGTACTTTCTCAATATTGACATGTGGAAGATGTTATGCACTTAAGTAAGTCTTGGTGGCAATGCGAGATGATAAGCCAAGGTCTCGATTCCTTCCAAAATTTCAAAGGGTCCTACATGTCTCGAACTCAGCTTTCCCTTCTTGCTGAATATGAAGTACCTCATATCGGCAATACCTTCAAATCGGCAACACCTTTAGGAACACATGGTCGCCAACTTTAAAATCCAATAACCTACATTGTTTATCCACACAACTTTTTTAGTGGCTTTAAGTTGTCTGAAGCCTTTCTCGAATGACATTGACGGCATCCATCATTACTAAACTAACTTTGGGCTCGTAATCTTCTATCCACCTACTTTGTTCTAGCAAAGTAGAGTTTTGCAAGGCTTGCCATATAACGCTTCAAATGGTGCCATCTTAATGCATTCGTGGTAGTTGTTGTTATAGGTAAATTCAACCAAATGAAATTATTTGTCCTAACTTCCTTTAAAGTCCAAGACGCAAGCTCACAACATATCTTCAAGCATTTGAATTTTCCTTTCTAAACTATCAGTCTATAGATGATAGGCCATGATGTACTGTAGCTTCGTTCCCATAGTAGTTTGCAAACTTTTTCAAAATACTACTGTAAACTTTGGGTCTTGATTAGATGTAATCATCACTGGTATTCGTGAAGACAAACAATTTGCCGGACATATAACTCTGCATACCTTTCTAAGGAAAAATCCTTTCGTGGGGTGATAAAGTGTGTAGACTTCGTTAGTCTATCCACTGTGACCCAGATGGAATCATTGTCTCATTGACTTCTTGGTAATCTCATCACAAAGTCCATTGTGGTATGTTCTCACTTCCATTTGGGAATCTCGAGGGGTTGCGGCAATCCTCTAAGTTTGCAGTGATATGCTTTCACTTGTTGATATGTTAAGTACTTAGCTACATGTTTGGCAATGTCCAACTTCATGCTATTCCACCAATAATGCTGTTGCAGGTTTTGGTACATCTTTGTTGTCACGCCCCGACTCTCGAGCTCGCGGCAACCCCATTTCCATGGTCCATTGAAAGCGACGTCGCAAGACCCGTCAATAACCATTCATTTTATCATTCATTAAGTGCAAGTGAAAGATGAACCATCCCTAGACAAACAAACAATCAAATAAAGATAGAGGTATGAACAGCAAGAACAACAATAGCTACTCATTTATTTAATTTACTGGATTAACCAACGGAGGATCGTTTTTCCAAATTACAAGCCCGACAAAAAGGGCCGATCCATCCTCTAAGCCAAACCAAAAAGAAACTAGGCTAAACTAATCCAGTTATATAAAATGAACCATTGGGTTCAGCACCACGGTCATTCTTCATTGGGTCGATCATTGGTGGAGCAGGGACAGAATCCTCCACTACGGATACGCCATTCTAGGGGCTTGAAAATGGTTATTCAATAACCAGTGAGAAAAAATCTCAGCGAGTTTACCCCCTAAGCCTCAGTTAGTATGCCGACTTAACCCAGGGTATTTCTCCAGAATCACCCCTCACTCAACCCAACAACAAACAACCAAGAAACCCGCAAGTAAACAATAGACTAGGTCACCCAACAATCAATATTCGGCTCGCATACAATCTTACCTGGTATGCCATACCTTGCACATCAAATCTCATATAATGCAAGTAAGGTACATGGTCATTAGATGATATAATTCTTCAATCACATGCGAGTCACGTTACAAGCGATCTCACCTGGCCATTACCACACCTTACACGACTGTCAACTCATGTGTGCATGATCTAAATAATGCAATCATCACAACATTAAGAGCATGCAAATAATCAGAGCATCTCACATAACTTTCTCATGCCTCACACCCACACATATGCTCCGATTATTATGACCCCTTAGGTCACGGCACAACCTTATGGTTGGCGATCAACTGGTCGTAGACCAGGCATCGTTCTCCCCCATGAGGCACAGTGATGTCACAGGCTTTCCCCAATCAACGACATTCCCTAAGGAGCATGCGCTCAGCCTCAACCGCGACTCCACATCTAACCACTGTTAGGAGACCTAATGGTCACAACACAACCCCGAAGGATTGGCGGTCATCCGGCTCAACTAGGCTATCAACTTTAATTTGATCATGTAACAAATCAACAAATAGTTCATTCTTGTCTTTGCTTTTGCTTGGTCGTGAATGCACATCACTCATGCTCATACGACATGCCATTGCAAATAACTCACGTAATATGTCGTGTGGTATCACTCGACAATTCCAAAATTCAATTCAACTGGCATTCAATCACGCATTTCATTATCAATTATGAGTACAATTAGCAATTGGCACTTTAATTAATCACAACAATCAAGAGCACATCAAATTCTAACAATTTTTAGCTTTTGCATGAACGGTGCCGTGAAAAGTAATCGTGAACAATGCGCATGAATAATAATTTTTCTGAAATTCAATTAATTAAAACATTAGATTGAGAAATTAAACAAAACATTAATTAAACCAATTAATCAATCAATTTAACCTAAACATGCTTAATTAAACCAAAAATACATAACCCACAATTAAGCAATAATTAAGCACAATAAGCAAAATTAAGCTAATCTAATCTTAACAATTTATCTAACCACCTATCTTAGGGCTAATACAACTTAATTAAACTTCCTAAACCAACCATACCACTAATTAACCCAACCCTAAGCAAGTTTAGGCACTAAATAGGGATTAGAGACTAAACTCACTTGTTAAGCTGGCCGACGACACCAACGCGGCGACGACGACGAACTTAACACCCGAGGATCTCTACCACAGCAATCCAAGGTGGTCCTGGGGTTGATACAACAGCAACAACATCTGCTTCCCACTACAACACCGAAAAACCACACTATTGGAGGAGGAAGAAGCTGATCGGAGTTAAAACGGGCTGCCCGGAGCTCCGGCGAGTGGAAGGCCGGCGACTGGTGACACTTGGGGGTCGAGGGGGAACTACTAGTGGCTGGTATGGGTGGAGATCAGGTTGGAAAGGAAGGAAAATGGCTGAAAAGATGAAGCTAGATAAAGCTATCGCTATAGTAGATGGCAACAACCAGTCGACTTCTGGCCGACGGGTAGGTTGGATGGCGACTCCGATTGGCGAATGGTCAATGGCATCCGTACGAAAGTTCTCTTCTGAGCATGATGGCAAGTGCCATGGGCCGTAATTCATATGGGAAGAGCATGAACAACTCAGTTTTTTGGAGGAAGGTCAGAAAGAAAAATAGAAGAAAGGAAGGGAAACAATGAGAGAAGTGGTGTGCGGTTTTGGAGGAGATGAAGGGGAGAGAGAGAGTGAAGTGAGGGCTGAAGATAAGCCTCATCGAGGCCATTAATGGCTTAGTTCAACTCCCAATAAAGATGACATCGTCTTCTCTCTCTTCTTTTGACTTTTCTTCAAAATATCCAAGGGCATTTTGGTCATTTCCAGCTTGCACATTTCCCAATCTGCCCTTGGGCTGAAAATGAAAGGCGGGCCTAAGAAATGGGCTAGAAAATGAATAGGAATGGGCTCGGGAATTTGTTGAGCTCGAAACGGCTCAAGGTTAGACAATGAGCTCAAAAGGGTAAATGGTCGATTTAGTCAAACGAGCTCACTTGCTTGTCTCGAGTCTATCATGGTGGCCGTCCCACCTTGGGCAAGAGGCCCACACTATTCTTGCCTAGCCCACATCCTCGTAGGTTTGTTTCCTCAGTCTATAAACCCATTTTCCAAAAACTCTGCTTAACTGGCACTATTGACTGTTGAAGAAGCATTGTCTAAATGTCCGTCTCAGACGTTCCTGAAAATTTGAAGTCCACTCTTGGATTCTCATGCCTTGTCAATTTCGCCTGAATGCCATTTTGGTACAACTCAGGCAGATAGGCGGCTTCGAGGATTCATGCGTAATCGACTCATGCCGAATCACGTTCAAGACTTCTCGACACACAGAAGTCCTTCACTACATGAAATTGCGAAGGATAGATTCTTATTTCAAAGTACCAGATTATCAATGATCGACATAGTCATTCACGGGCTCAATAATAGTAAACGGAATCACCTGTCGTCACATCATGTTCTATCCGCGAATCGACTTCTATTTTTTCCTAGAATCGGCCTGCATATCTACAAGATCATCCTCATGCAACTCTCACGGTCGAGTCATTTTCCCAGGTCAAGTTGTTTAGTAGCATAAGTTCTGTCTTCATTAGCCTTTCCCCTTAAGGTCAATATTTTAAGAGTGATCAATTTTGAGTGAGATCAACCAACAATACATTGGCGAAATTAATGTTCATTCCTCCCTCAAAGGGCTCGAATTTCAGGATGTTACATTTGTGCTATCCAAATAAATACTATAGTTGCCAAGATGAGCTTATGACAAAGTTTCCTTCTTAAGCTCTACATCGTTGGGTGCGCACAATTTTCCACGGAATTTCTAGATCTTATCCTTGGATACTTGAAAATTGGATTTCCTCTTGGCTGCATTGTTACGACCTCCCCGAAGGTGCATCACCTAGGGTTTTGGCTAATGGATTACTAAGTCTAAACTTAGCTCAGACTCTCCCGAGCCCATACTAATTCACGACTTAGGGTTTAAGTTTTTACTATGCAAATGATTTTTACTTAGAGTCGCCACTAATCTATTTTTTTGTGGGTCAATTAGAAACCCAAGTAAAGTAATGGGAGAATTACCTTACTCCTATGAACCAGAGACTATGGGATCGGGGACTTGATTACGTTATATTTCTCTAACGCCCTTTCGGTACATTTTCTCTTTTATTTAAAAAAAATGATTTGCAGGCAGTTTTTGTTGATTTTAATTTACTCCCTAACACACAATGTGATCATGCGAGTGCGCAACCATTATCTAACACTCAATGAAGCAAAGCAATAAATAAATTGCAAGGAAAAGGAGGAAGTTACTTACCTTAAAGCTACGAAAGCATCTGCAATGTTAGCTTAAAAATTACATCAATGATCCTAGATATAATTTCTAATTAACATGCACTCATTCAAATATTTTTTAAGGTTTTCATTTATTTAATGAGGCCTAAAACTATGTGCAATGCATGTAATGACACACGAAAGTGACTAACTATAATAGCATGCAATGTGTAACCTAATATGCAAACTTAGATATCACGCTACATAAATTATTTAACTTAATCTAATACTAGAAAATATTTAATGCAGCTACCCTACTATGTCACGCATTCAAATGACCCTAAACATGTAATCACTAGATGACACACGAGAGATGGCCTAATTCTACATGACATGAGCATGACAATTTTTATGTTTTCTTTTTTATAACCAATGAAATTGCCTAACCTTCTACATCATATGCAATTTAGACTATAAGACTATGTAGACTATATGACTAGTCTGACATGAAGTGCATTAATTTACCCTATTATGCAAAAGACTTTTGTTATGCATTTTTTTTGTAAGTTTAAAAAAATCAACACATAATGCAACCAAGCATGTAAAGCACGCAATTTAGCCCCGACCCAAGATAGAAAATCAAAACAATCAAAAATCTGATTTGACATCTCGCGGCTCAATATTTTTGATTATTGAAATATTTTTAACATGACACGACCACCTCACTCAATCGAAATTCAATCAAGCATGCAATACTTCAAATGAGGAAACAAAATATTCAAGAATTAATTTAGATAGGAACTTTAACTACCTTGCCTATTCTTTCCAAGTTCAAATGGTGACGGATTGTGGGAAGGATTGTGGGAATCGCACTAATGACTCGATACCAGCGGTAGTGTCTTGCGGTGATGCTCGGTGGCGTTGTGCTCAAGGCACAGGGAATCTCACGTTGCGAGACGGCAGCTTTGGCGGTCGTTGGCCAAACCGAGACGACAGCTCCGGTGATGAATCGTATAAGGCAGCGAGCCTCGGTGTTGTTGGAGTTGCGTGGCTGAGACTTGACGTCGTAGTCGCGGGAGTACAAGGTGCAGTTATAGCCAACGACAAGGTGAAAGCTGCGAGCACGTAGGGAGCGTCCGTTCTTCACCCGTGTCGCGCAAGGGATGTGAAAATCCTCCCAGTGGGCCTCTTGAATATGACCGCAGGGGGGATGTTTGACCAAGTCAAACCTCACTCACAAGAAAGACCACGAACATCAACGCCGGATCACCCACGTTTCTCTCTCTATTGGGGGCCATCTTTCTCTTTGTATCTTCAGTGGACGTCACGCACGTCGAGGGAACGAAGACCAGATTTTGAGACTCGCCAGCACTGGATTTGTTTGAGTTTTAGCAAGGTCTGGTGCCTCATTGATGCTAGTTGACGTCAGGATTTTGGCAGCAAACTCGTCGGGAAGTAGCAGCGCGGGTAGAGATCATAGCAGCATTGTTTAGCAGTGAGAGCCATCGGCTAAAGAACGTCGTGGCCGTGAAGAATTCTTGGTGGAGCTCCCTCTCTTCTCTTAATTCTCACGTGTATCTCTCTCGAATATGCTTTGTATTTTTTCTTTGTGTCCCCTTTAGTGTGTGACCCCCTTTTTATAGGTGAGAGGACTATGTTATTTAAGGAAAAATGATAAATTTGCACGTTGCCTATTTAGCTCTTGTATCCCATGTGCAATATTTTTTCAATATTTCATCTGACACATTCCCTAAATATTGAAAGAATAATGCAAATATTCTCGGGAACATTCTCATATTTCCGGGAATATTCTCATATTCCAATTCATCACCCCTTAACGGGCTTAGTCCAACTTGTCAAATTAAAGCTTAGAACTATCAATTGAAGCTCATTTGCCACATGTCCAATGCAAATGCAATAATAAATGCTCCTAAAACTATATGCTATACAATTTAATCATAATATTTTTTTGTTTAGGGGTTAAAATTAATCCCTAAATTTTTGTGCATTAAATTACGAATAATTAATCATAATTTAGGTGTCAACAGCTGTCCCTCTTTGAAGGTGAGCTCGCAGAGGTTGCATTCAAAGATAAATTGAAACCTAAATTTTGATAATGCATATGCAATATAATGTCATTTTTTGTGGGAAAATGAATCCCATTTTAAAATGCAATATGATATGATGCATGGAAAAGATAATGCAAAGTATGAAAAAAAAGAAAAGAAAAAAAAAGAGCGTACCTATAGTTACTTACCAATCAATACGGTAGAGCATCTTGAAGTACATGATGAATTTTTGCTCCACAAGCATATGGCTTTCATTTCAGATTTCTTGAAGAGTAATGTTTATCGAATTGCCTAGATCCAAACTGAGGCAATCGATTGAATTTAATCAACATACGCTCAATGTTAGGTGAGACGACCATTGGAACAAGATGTCTCGAAATACCTATATCAAAACTAAGGTATAACGAGAAAAATCAAAGAACATTCATATCCTGAATGAAATGTTCGATGAAAAGATTCGAGACATTTAGACCCAAACTGAAATGTCAAGAATTGGGAAATTTAACCAATAAACACTCAATGTTACGTGAGATGAATATTGGATTAAGACAACTTTGACCAATAGATACTCAATGTTAAGTGAGTCAAATATTGGATTGAGATTATTCGAAATACCTAGATCCAGACTAAGGTATAACGAAAGAGATCAAAAAAAACTTTCATATCCAGAATGAAATGTTTAACCAAAAGAGTTCATGACACTTAGATCCATTACTAAGATGTCGAGATATTCAAATCACAGACTTTCAATTTTTGAAAATTGGGGGGAGATGCTCAAATTTTACCTCGAGCACTCGAATTTCATTTAGGGGGTGAGTTACTCAAGTTTTGCTTTGAGTACTCAAAGAGATTTAATACTCACCTAGCGACATTTCTAATCCCTGGAGAAAATGTCTCTAAGGTGATGAGGAGACTTTCGGCTACAATAGCACATTAGGTCGATGAAAAGGCACTCTAGGCTATGGGAGCACGCTAGGTTGATGAAGAGACTCCAAGCTATGGAAGCACACTGTGTTGATTAAGAGGGACATCGAGCTACAAAAGCATGCCGTGTTGATGAGAAAACTCCAAGCTATAGAAGTGGGCCGTGCTGAGAGAAAGCGACTCTGGGCTAAAGAAGAATGCTAGGTTGATGGGCACGCCATTCGATTAACAGGGACATCAGGCTATGGACGAATTTCCTGTAGAAATAAAATTCAAGAATGTTTGGACGAATTTCGAGACCTTAGAGAGTAACTTGAACGTCGAGCATTGTTTGGTTTTCAAGAAAGTATTATCTATCAGACACGATTAGAGCAAAAACTGATATGCATTCATCAAGAAGGAGGACAATTTGAGCTACTATAGAATGCACATTTCAAAGTTCACTGAGGTTTTTATCAATTCAATCAATGTTTATGCACAATGATTTTACCATGTTTGCACAACCAAATTGCCACTAGGGAGAAGAATCTTGCAAAGTAACTTTCACTCATGACATGAATTTCCTAAGAATGCTAAATGAGAGACTTTTAGTTAGAAATGACTTTCACTCACTCTTATTCAGAAGAGCTATTTTATGAGGATCACTCCATCTCACTATCATCATATTGACAAGGGTTTGAGTATTTTCGCAAGTGGTATGACCTTACCAATCTGAGAGGTCTTTAATAGGGACCTTAATGTGAGCCTGGTCAATAGCTTAACAATGAGACCTTTTGAGTCAAGGCTATTAAAAGAAATAATATTCCACGATTACCTTCGGGTTTACAAGTCAAGAACCTTGCAAAATGAGATATAAATAATCTTGCTCGCACTTCTTCGAGTAATGCTTAAGATATGTGAACACCCACATTAATTCAAATGCCCTAATCTGAAGAGACTCTATAAGGGACATAGTGTAGGCTAGGTTCATGGGTTGAGAAGTGAAAGGATTATCAGGCTCAAAATGTGTATAGATGGGTGAGAGTTGGTGATTATCTTGGCATTACTGCCGGTCTTCATCTTCACCATCAAGGATTGTCTTCCAAATGTGCTCTATTGACTATAAAATTTTTGCATTTGAGTTCTTTGAGTACCACTCTATTGGGGATACAACTTTTCACTATTGATAGTCATCTATCTTAACTTTTTTTCATTTTCTTCTATGGGCATTGGCCTTGCTTTTACCAGCACACTGCTTTTTCTTGCCCCCTAGTTCTATTTTCATCATTGACAAATTGTTTACAATGTATCAATTTTTCATTTGGACTTTTGAAGGTCTTCACATTTTGTTGGCACTCTAGACCTTTCTTGAATAATTACTTTTTGTTTGCCCCAGTGTGGGGGATGATCACCAACTGGGTTCAAAGAAATGAATTTGTAGGCTCAAAAGGGTTATGCAACGGAAATAAGTGTGTAAGATAGAGAGAGAAAAAAATGCTCTTCGTCATCCTAAGGCGCTTAGATTATTGTTTGAGTTCATCTGCAATGAGATACACAAAGATTGATGCAAGTGAGAGCAAGAGAATTTCTATCTATTTTTCTCACCACGTGATACCAACTTACCTCTAGTTTGCCCCGATATGGGGTGGTTCCTGACAGGGGTAATTTGAAAGAAATCTCTACAAGTGTATGGGGTTCAAAGGGGTTAAGCAATTGATCACTTGTAGTGTTTGGAATAGAGAAATGAAGTGCCCCTCATCATTTTGGTGGACGTACCTTTCGCAAGAGAACTCTTTACCTTGTGGATATAGAAATTGCCGCACTCATCTCACAAGTGAATAAGCAAGGGATTGTGTATAGGACATGTTTTGCCTTTCATCATCCTAACACATCTCACTTAACATTCTTAAGAATTGGATGTCATTCATTGAATTGCACATCTTGACAAATCTCGTGAAATTAGTGATTAAGCAACTAAAATCACCATGCAAATTCTCTTTCCAAAAGAGCTCAACAACTTTCAGCATGAAAAGCTTTGTGACTTCGGAACAAACAATTCAAAAAATGTTTTCACAAGCATAAAAAGCATGATATTGAGCATTCATTCAAGGAATTGCCTTATAAAGGGACTCTATAAGCAATCAGTGTCCTTAGATTGCCCCTATCTAAAGGGAACGAACACATAAATTGATCAATTGAGAATGGAAAACGATTCTTCGATAAATGCTCCATTCTTGCTTTTGCCCCAACACAAGAGAATGTGTATGAATAGGATACTATGCAAGCGAATGCAAATTGAACATCCATTTTGCCTTGGATTGAGATTTTATCTCAATTGGGTCACTATCAGAATTTATCATCCCCTCGATCCGTCACCTGCAAGGAAAAGAACTGTGACATCTTGAAATTCGAGCCCTTTGAAGGAGGAATGAACATTAATCTCGCCATTGCATTGTTGGTTGATCTCACTCGGAACTGATCACTTCTGAGATACTGACCTTGAGGGGAAAGGCTAATGAGGACAGAACTCGTGCAACTAAAGAACTTGACCCGGGATAACGACTTGACCGTGAGACTTGCAAAAGAACGATCATGTAGATATGTAAGCCGATTTTAGGGACGACTAGAAGTCGATTCACAAACAGAAATAATGAGACGACGGGTAATTCCGTCTATTGTTATCGAATTCGCGAACGGCCCTATGTCGATCCTTGATAATCATGTACTTTGAAATAAGAATCGATCTTTCGCAATTTCATGTAGTCAAGGACGTCCATGTGTCGAGAAGTCTTGAACGTGAATTGGCACGAGTATGTTACACGTGAATCCTCGAAGCCGCTCGTCAGTCTGAGTAGTACCAAAATGGCATTCGGGTGAAATTAACAAGGCACGAGAATCCAATATTGGACTTCGAATTTTTGGGAACGTCCGAGACGGACTTTTGGACAATGCTTCCTTGACAGTCGACAGTGTCGATTAAGCCGAGTTTTTGGGAAAGGGATTTTTGGATCGAGAAAACGAGCCTACGAGGACGTGGGCCGAGCAAGAGTAGTGTGGGTCACATGCCCAAGGTGGGATGGCCACTGAGGAAGACCGAGACAAACAAACGAGCCTGTTGGACCAAACCGAGCATTTGCCCTTCCAAGCCTGTTGTCTAAACCTGAGCCGATTCGAGCCTAACAAATTTCCAAACCCGATCCTATTCATTTTCCTGCCCGTTTCCTAGGCCCGCCTTTCACTTTCAGCCCAAGGGCACATTGGGAAATGTGCAAGGTGGAAATGACCAAGGTGGATATTTTGAAGAAAAGTCAGAAAGAAGAGAGAGAAGATGATGTCACTTGCTTGGGGAATTGGAGAAGGCATTTAATGCCCTTAATGAAGCTAAATTGAAGCCCTCAATGCTCTCTCTCTCCTCCTCCTTCAGCCCTCACAAATCGCAGCCCCCTCTCCCCTTGTTTCCCTTCTTCCTGCAATTTTCAGCTTCTGACCTCTCACCGAATTTTGAGTTGTTCATTGCCTTCCCAGTGGAATCTCAGGCCGTGCCACCCACTGTTGTGCTCAGGAGAGAGAATCCGTACGAATGGCGTCAGCCGTTCGTCAAACGGAGCTGCTGTCCGATCTGTACAGCGGCAGGAAGTCCGCTGCTCGCCGGACCGTCACTGTAGCGACCAGTTCTGCTGTGTTCCGCCTTTTGACCTGCTTTCCTCCATTTTTGACCTAACCACCGCCCACACAAGCCATCCACAACTTCCCCTCGACCCCCTGGAGCCTCTAGTCACCGACCACTAGCTCGCCGGAGCTCCGGCCAGCTTGTTTTTGCTCCGACCAGCCTCTATCCTCCTCCTGCAGTGCTGCTTTGTGAAGTTCAGTGGGGAATTCGAGTTTGTTGCTGCTGTTTTGACCCCGGGACTGCCTTGGAGTGTCGTGAGAGAAGTCCCCGGGTGTCGGGTTCGTCGCCACCGCCGCGTTCGTGTCGCCGGCTCACTTAACGGGTGAGTTTAGCTCCTAATCCCTATTTAGTGCCTAAATTTGCTTAGGGTTAGGTTAATTAGTGTTATTGTTGGATTATGAAATTTAATTAAGTTGTGTTAGCCCTAAGATAGGTGGTTAGATAGATGGTTAAGATTAGCTTAGCTTAATATTGCTTAATTTTGCTAATTGAGCTTATTTATGCTTAATTGTGGGTTATATGATTTATGTGTTTAATTAAGCATGTTTAGTTTAATTTCTTGGTTAATTATTTTAATTATTGATTTGATTAATTTCTGAATTAAATTATTTAATTATTTAAATTCGGAAATTTTACTATTCACGTGCACTGTTCATGATTACTGTTCACGTGCACTGTTAATGGCACTGTTCATCCAGAAGTGAAATTGTGCATAATTTTATGTGCCTTGATCATATGAAGTGAATTGGATATTGCATTGCATAAGCATCTGCTTGAATCGTGTGATTTTCACAAAAGAAAGAAAATGATTTGTTTGAGGGACATCGGAAATGGACCGCCTTTATGAGAAAGAAAGTGATTTGTCCGAGGGACATTGGAAATTTGACCGATTTTATGAGAAAGGTGGGAAAAATGGTTTGTTCGAGGGACGCTGAAAATTGATTGCTTTTATGAGAAAGGATTTGAGGTTTTATATGCAAGCATGTGTGCATTGGCTAATGCTCAAAGATAATAAATCGGTTGTGATGGTATGCTTGTGTGATCACTAAGTTGAACCCGCCGCCCCGGTCGAAGTTCGGGGGGTGATAGTCCGATTTATCGGAAACCCGGCGAGGGCACGGAAGGGCACGGTTGCGTCTCTGCGGAGAAAGGGCGCCGTTGTGCTGTGGCGCCTCAGTTGTTAGCCGGATGCAGAGTCGCGATAGAAGCTGGAACCATGCTCCTTCGGGAATGCCATCTTGGGCGGGGGTCCCTTGACGTCGCCGCGCCTCATGGGGGAGGGCGATGTTTGGCTATGCCAGTAGACACCGGCGGGAGTTCGGTTGTAGCTCGAGGGACAGTAATAATCGGAACACGTGTGGATGCAAGAGTGCATGAGAAATATGGTGTCATTGGTTCCGATTATGCATGAGGTGATCACATCATGATTTATGGCACACACATGATTTTATAATATGCAAGGTGTGGCAATAGCTAGGTGAGATCGCTTGTGACGCGACTCGCATGTGACTGATGAATTGCATTATCTAACGGCCATGTGCATTATGTGTATTGTGCTGATCTATAACGTGCAGGGTATGGCATACTGGGTAAGGTTGCATGTGAACCGACTTTTGATTGTTGGTTGCATTGCTTGTATTGTATGAGATTTTACGTGCAGGGTATGGCATGCCGGGTAAGGTTGCATGCGAACCGATTAATTGTTTATTGGTTGCCCCTGTCTGTTGTTTGCTTGTGGGTTGTTGGTTGTTTGTTGTTGGGTCAAGTGAGGGGTGGTTCTGGAGAGATACCCCAGGTTGAGTTGGTGTACTAACCGGGGCTTAGGAGAAGAACTCGCTGGAATTTTATCTCAGGTCCTTAGAATAGCACACCCGCAGTGGAGAATCCTGCCACTGTTTCTCTAGTGATCGACTTGATAGAGTCGAGTCCGACGGGTCTGAGTGACCGTGGTGTTGAACCTGAGGGTTTATTTTGTATAGCTGGATTAGCCTAGTTTCTTTTTGGCTTGGCTTAGAGGATGAATCGGCCCCTTTTGTTGGGCTTGAAATTCGAAAGACGATCCTCTATTGGTTAATCCAGTAAATTGTATAAATGAGTAGTCGAGGTTTTTGTTGTTCATCCCTCTATCCTTGATTGATTGATTGATTGATTGTTTGTTGGACTGGGGATGGTTCGTCTTCCACTTACACATAACGAAAGATTAAAATGAATGGTCGTTGACGAGTTCTGGGACGTCGCTTTCTATCGACCAAGAGAAGGGGTTGTCATGAGCTCGAGAGTCGAGGCGTGACAAGAACAAACTGTCAATTCCATAATTAATTATATTCAAGGATGAGATGTACCTCTTTCATCAAAGATGGATGGTCCTCTTTTGACCTATCCCTCACTTTCTCTGGGAGATGAGAAATGCAGTACACTTTGTTTGGATTTTCAAGAATGATATCTCAAGTATCAACAAGAGATGCCCCATATTAACTCATTGGAGTTGTGCTCTTAACCTAACTTGATGTGCCTTTTCCAGATGTTCTTTCATCAGGCCAAGAAAATTATGCTCTGAGACATGAAGCAAATGAGATAGAAAAATAAATAGACTAACTGGAATGCATAATTTTGGAAATGGCTCCAAAAAATTTTCTTTTGATTTTTTCTTTTGGGCGAGGAAGCACGATGAAGCCCAGCCCTCAAAATTTTCCTTGAATTTTCCTTTTCTTTTATTGGTTGGATATCGTCACCGGGCTGGTTTGGTGTACCCTATCATGCCCTTAAAATAAACTTGCAATTTTATTGAAATTCATCAATTTTATGGAAAATGCGATATTCAAGCCCTAAAAGAAAGCGAAAAAGAAAGGAAAGAAAAAAAATTCCCTAAAATGCAATAAAAATTCCCACGCAGGGGAATATGCAAAAATGATAAATGAGTTACTCTTGTGGGCTAGTGCCCATTCCCTCCAAAGGTTATCTTCAATAGCACCTATAAGGAGATCATCAAATAGGTTTATGATTCCTTTCAATGCATCATCAGGGTTCTCTTTTCCTGGAGGTATTGGATCATCCATTCCACCCCACCCATCCGGGACAATGTCATGGGGTCAACATAAAAACTAAGGGCAGCCGAGTATTTTACATAATAGTCAAATTTGCCACTCGGCTGCCCCAAGGTATCCATCACCTCTCTACTATCCTGCATCATTCTAGTGGGACCAAGGAATGTCTTGTGAATGTGAGAAGTTAGCGAGTTTTCCTTTTTTTGACCCTATGAGTTTCGCCTTTATTGCCTTTGCCCTCCAGAGCTTTCTCTACCTCTTCCATGGTACCATTGCAATGTCGGCCCTGTCAAACTCGCTTGGAATGACCAGATGAGTCTGTAGATGGATCTTTGGGCAAGAGGTGCCATCATACTTTTCAAAGTCAGGCATTTTGAATTTCTTTGGCACTTTGACTTTTGCATAAAGAGACAAGTCTTTCGGGTTTTGGCATTCTTAACCTTGTAGTTGTTTAAGCTTTTCCTCAATTTTCACCAAGTGTTTTTCTTGCTCGGTTTTCGGTACAATCGGGTGCATCACTTGTACCTCATCATTAGCAACATTTTGAGGCATGTCAGTGATTTTAACTGTAAAAGCATCACCAGAGTTTGATGGGCCAATTGCAGTCGTATTCTTGCCCTTATCTCTCGAATCACCAATGGAATGGTGTTGAGGTAACACTCACTTCAACTTGCAAAACTGATGGGACAATGTTCGATTTGAGGGAATCGATTTGTTTAGACAGCTGCTCAAGGGCATTCAGAACTTGCTTCATTTCCGTTTCCAGGGCAACGAATGAGCTTGTTCGGTAACACGTGCTTGTTCAGTGTTATCGGCCATTGCTGCTCTAGAACGAGTACGAATAGGTGATCTCGGCGAGCCATGTTGTACCAACGTTACCTTGATGTTAAAAAAAAACAACACAGTAAGCATCATGACGAATGAAATCGGTCCATGACAATGATCAATTGCGCATTTTATTAAGTGATATTGGATTTCAAAGACATTAATCTAAGAAATGAAAATGACTCCCTAGGGAATTAAATTCCCAAAACATCAATTTGAGAAATTGAAATAACACTCTAAAATTGAAAACAAACTAGTGACTTTTCTCTATATACAATTGGGAGACCACTTTCCTTCGAAGCTTTTTGTTCTGTCGAACCAACTCGAAGATGTGAGCCTCTTTTGCTTCCACCATTTCTTTGGGATGCTCAATTTGCACTTTACGAGTGAGCTACACTATGACCTCAGGTATTATAGGGAGTAGAGCTGTAGGAATTTTGTGGTGGTGGATATAATAATCCAAGGCATGATAAGTCTTCTCTTCTCCTTTCAACCTTTTGGGCACCACTATCTTTTCTTGCTGGCATTCTTTCCATGCGCTTTCAAAATGATTGATCTCTTCGAAGTATTCATGATCCTTACATGTGAAGAGAGTTCGAAATAGGTCCATCCGAAGAGAAGGTGGAATATCTTGGAGAACGGTATTGGCGGGCTATCCTACAAGGGTAGTAAGATGTTGCACCAATGATTCCCAACAATGGAACCTGATCATCTTTCTTATGACAAAAACGAGCCTCACCACCATGAAACCATTTAGCATACCACAAGAAGCCCTCGGGATCCGGATCCTTTTGAAAAGTTATCCAGTTGGAATATGACTTTCCAATATACTTTTTCTCTAAGATTGAAAATCTTTTTATTGGATGATTAGAACCTTCTATTTCACCTCGACGCATGAAATGACCAAACTCCCTCACGTGTGAAAGAAACCAAATTTGTAGAAGTTTAGGAGATGCATTCATGATTTTTCCTCCATTTTGGTTAAAACGATTGAGGGATAGAAATGTCTCAGCTAGAATCATGTTTATAAAATTCATGCCAGCGCATGCTTGCTTAACCACCCATGCAATCAAATGATTAATAACATTCTTTCTGTAAGGAAAAATTATAAATCCAAAGAAAGCTAAAATGAATATCCTACCTTTTTGGCTCATTGAAGATTGATTTGAAAAGTGATTTGCCAAAAATGAGAAAGGGCATGCATTACAATTAGCTTTCAAAATTTTTTAACCTCATCAGTTTTGATTCTTAAAAATTCGGACAAAATTGATGTGGGCTCTAAACTGAGAGGCGGCCTAACAAGTTCAATCCCAAGGGGCATTCTCATGATAACACTATATTCTTCAAGTGTTGGAGTTAGCTCATTCTTACCACCAAAGATAAAGGTAGTAGTCTTAGGGCACCAAAAGTGAGATATTGCTTGCAAGACACCACTATGGACTCCAATGTCCAGAAGGGGTATGAGCTGACCAAGTATTGACTCCACATAGTCTTGGCCTTCCTTATTTATATTATTCCACCATCCCTTGAGCTCGATCTTAAGAGTTGGAACGAATTGAACATCGGATCTCCCCATTGTATATAGATTAAGAGCCACAATCAACCTTTCCTTTCGTCATGGACCAAAAAAATAAAGAATAAATAAATTGCATAGTGTAAGGTAAGAATACTTACTTCATGGCAATCACATAGACATACACGAGACATGAGGTTTGACACCTAAACTATAGGGCTTAGCAAATTAGAGCTAAGAGGAATTATCCGACTAGTCGCAGTCTCGCGTACAAACTCCCCGAAGGTGCACCACCTAAGGTTTGGCTAATGGATTACTAAGTCTAAACTTAGCTCAGACTTTCCCAAGCCCATACTAATTCGCGACTTATGGTTTAAGTTTTTACTATGCAAATGATTTTTACTTGGAGTTGCCACTAATCTATTTTTTGGTGGGTCGATTAGAAACCCAAGTAAAGTAATGGGAGAATTACCTTACTCCTACGAACCAGAGACTATGGGATCGGGGACTTGATTACATTAGATTTCTCTAACGCCCTTTCGGTACCTTTTCTCTTTTATTTAAAAAAAATGATTTGCAAGCAGTTTTTGTTGATTTTAATTTATTCCCTAACACGCAATGTGATCATGCGAGTACGCAATCATTATCTACCACTCAATGAAGCAAAGCAATAAATAAATTGCAAGTAAAAGGAGGAAGTTACTTACCTTAAAGCTACGAAAGCATGTGCAATGTTAGCTTAAAAATTACATCAATGATCCTAGATATAATTTCTAATTAACATGCACTCATTCAAATATTTTTTAAGGTTTTCACTTATCTAATGAGGCCTAAAACTACGTGCAATGCATGTAATGACATACGAAAGTGTCTAACTATAATAGCATGCAATGTGCAACCTAATATGCAAACTTATATATCACGCTACATTAATTATTTAACTTAATCTAATGCTAGAAAATATTTAATGCAACTACCCTACTATGTCACGCATTCAAATGACTCTAAACATGCAATCACTAGATGACACACGGGAGATGGCCTAATTCTACATGACATGAGCATGGCAATTTTTATGCTTTCTTTTTTATAACTAATGAAATTTCCTAACCTTCTATGTCATATGCAATGTAGACTATAAGACTATGTAGACTATATGACTAGTCTGACATGAAATGCATTAATCTACCCTATTATGCAAAATATTTTTTTTATGCATTTTTTTTTGTAATTTTAAAAAAATCAACACATAATGCAACCGAGCATGTAAAGCACGCAATTTAGCCCCGACCCAAGATAGAAAATCAAAACAATCAAAAACCTGATCCAACGTCTCGCGGCTCAATATTTTTGATTTTTGAGATTTTTTTAACATGACACGACCACCTCACTCAATTGAAATTCAATCAAGCATGCAATACTTCAAATGAGGAAACAAAATATTCAAGAATTAATTTAGATAGGAGCTGTAACTATCTTGCCTATTCTTTCCAAGTTCAAACGGTGACGGATTGTGGGAAGGATTGTGGGAATTGCACTAATGACTTGATACCAGCGGTAGTGTCTTGCAGTGATGCTCGGTGGTGTTGTGCTCAAGGCACAGGGAATCTCACGTTGCGAGATGGGCAGCTTCGGCGGTCGTTGGCCAAACTGAGACAGCAGCTCCGGTGATGAATCGTATAAGGCAGCGAGCCTCGGTGCCGTTGGAGTTGCGTGGCTGAGACTTGACGCCGTAGTCATGGGAGTACAAGGTGCCGTGCCAACGACAAGGTGAAAGCTGCGAGCACGTAGGGAGCGTCCGTTCTTCACCCATGTCGCGCAAGGGATGTGAAAATCCTCCAAGTGGGCCTCTTGAATATGACCGTAGAGGGGATGTTTGACCAAGTCAAACCTCACTCACAAGAAAGACCACGAACATCAACGCCGGATCACCCACGTTTCTCTCTCTATTGGGGGGCATCTTTCTCTTTGTATCTTCAGTGGACATCACGCACGTCGAGGGAACGAAGACCAGATTTTGAGACTCGCCAGCATTGGATTTTTTTGAGTTTTAGCAAGGTCTGGTGCCTCATTGATGCTAGTTGACATCAGGATTTTGGCAGCAAACTCGTCGGGAAGTAGCAGCGCGGGTAGAGATCATAGCAGCATTGTTTAGCAGCGAGAGGCGTCGGCTAAAGAACGTCGTGGCCGTGAAGAATTCTTGGCGGAGCTCCCTCTCTTCTCTTAATTCTCACGTGTATCTCTCTCAAATATGCTCTGTATTTTTTCTCTGTGTCCCCTTCAGTGTGTGTGGCTCTCTTTTTATAGGTGAGAGAACTATGTTATTTAAGGAAAGATGATAAATTTGCACGTTACCTATTTAGCTCTTGTATCTCACGTGCAATATTTTTTCAATATTTCATCTGACATATTCCCTGAATATTGAAAGAATAATGCAAATATTCTCGGGAACATTCTCATATTCCCGGGAACATTCTCATATTCCAACGCATCACCCCTTAACGGGCCTAGCCAAATTCTTTTTCCTTGTGGGCTTAGTCCAACTTGTTAAATTAAAGCTTAGAACCATCAATTGAAGCCCATCTGCCACATGTCCAATGCAAATGCAATAATAAATGCTCCTAAAACTATATGCTATGCAATTTAATCCTAATATTTTTTGTTTAGGGGTTAAAATTAATCCTTAAATTTTTGTGCATTAAATTATAAATGATTAATCAAAATTTAGATGTCAACAGGCATCCATTTCTAGGATCTTTTGGATTGCAAGGTCTGACACTTGCACTATTTTAATCCTTGTTTGCATTTTGGGCTTGATCTTGAGGCTAACCATAAGACTTGAAAGGTGGTTTACCTCAAACATTTAAACTCCGAGTCTCAAACTCCTTCTAATAGAACCAACATGTGTGCGATCAATGACTTTTGACTAAGTGCATATGCAACCTTATTAGCCTTGTCAGGATGGTATAGAATGTTGCAGTCAAAATCCTTGAGAAGCTCCATCCATTGACATTGTCTCATGTTCAATTCCTTTTGGAAAAACAAGTACTTTAACCTTTGATGGTCTGTATAAATTTGAAATCTTTCTTTGTATAGTTAATGCCTCCAAATCTTTACCTTAATTATGATCATCGCTAACTCCAAGTCATGCATTGGATAATTCATCTCATAAGGTCTTAGCTGACGGGACGCATATGCAACCACTTTTCCATGTTGCATTAGGATGCAACCCAGTCCTTTGTATTGTCATTATTGATGTGGTAGTTAGCTTATGTTTAAGCTCTTGAAACTATGTTCGCACTTATATGTCCATTCAAATCCTTTTTTAGCAATTGAGTCAAAAGCAAAGCTATTGTAGAAAACCTTTCCATGAACCATCTATAATAGCTAGCTAATCCCAAGAAACTCCTAACTTTGATCACCATCATTGGTCTCAGCCAATTCATAATCGCTTCAATCTTAACCAGATCAACAGAAATCCTTTCACTAGAAATCATGTGACCAAGGAATGCTACTCGAATTAACGAAAACTTGCACTTACTAAACTTGATGTATAGTTTATGCTCCCAAAGAGTCTGTAACATGGTCCTCAAGAGTTATTCGTGGTCTTATAAACTCATTAAGTACATTAGGATATTGTCAATGAACATGAACATGAATTGGTCCAAACACTCCTTGAACACTTGGTTCATCAAATCCATGAAAGCAGCATGGGCGCTAGTTAGATCAAATGGCGTTACGATAAACTTATCATGTCTATAATGCATACGAAATATTGTCTTCGGTATATCCTCCTTTCTAATTCTCAACTGATGATAGCCTATCTTAAGGTCTATCTTGAAAAATATGGAAGTTCTTTGTAGTTGGTCAAACTTTCCCTTTTGAAGCCTTCTCCAAGAAGCTTCATCCATTTCCCAAAATTTTCCATCATTTCCCTTGACTTTCTTGCCTTTTGTCTTCCAAAATTAAATGCCACTTCTAGAAGGGGTAAAATGGTAATTTCTCAAAGTATAGTATACTGTACTATATGCATATATGGGCCAAAATTTCATACGGGCTTGAATAAAATTGGTTTGGGCTCAAGTTATGGAGAAATGGGCTAGAAAATGCAGTTGGGCTCAAAGGCTTGAAGTTGGACTTGGTGGGCGTAATTGGGCCCACTTGGGCTAGCTTGCGGCCCACATGGCCAACCCCTAATAGGAACAAGGCCCATTGGGCCTTGGGTTGGTCCAACTGCTCTTGATTCCAATTTTTTGACCCGTTGAATCATTTTCCAATAATTTCCAGGCTTATCAATAAATTCGAGAATGAATGAGATGAAGTCCAACATTTTAGTCTTGACATCCTTATAAATTTGCCACCCGAAATCAAATTGAAATTTGTGGTTAAAATCAATCAATCACGACTTTAGTACGACTTAACTATTGGGCGACTTTTAGGGGTTCTCGCGCATTTAACCCATGGTTAATAGTTTTTTTAATCCACGATCATGCATATTCAAATTAGGGCAATCCCCGATTGTCGTGTAATCATGAGGGGTTAATTGCTCACGCTGAATACAAGGCCAAAAGGAAATCAATTTAACGTTGTTCGCAATTAATATCGAAGTCATACAAAATCACTCGCAATCTGACCTTGTACTTCTATTGAATCGATTTATTTTCATTCACTAGTTAGCCTGCAACAATGTGGTATCATCACTCTTTGATCCTTATGGTTGAGCGGCCTATCCCTTATTGAATTTACTGGTTATATGCATATCGATCCTTAATTGCCTTTATGAATAGTTAGTTAACTCATGAGGGGCTAACTCAAAATAAACATAACTAATAGCACATTGATAAAATAACCATTTCATATATCTCGAGAAGGGTCAAAATTCAGGACGTCACATAAAACTTCCTAGGTTTAATAATAATTAAATCAAAGTGACGTCTCTAGGTAATGCATTGTTATGGTTTTCCTGACTATCCCTATTGTTATGTTGACTAGGGATTGTTAATCGTTTCCCCATGCGATTAATCGAAAAATAAAAAGAAAGGGGTTAGTGACATGTCCTGGGACATTGCAATCAAATGACTACAAGTGAAATAGGAGTTGTCGCATGCTTGAAGGTTGGGGCGTGACACCTAACGAGCGGCTTTAAGAAGTCATGCGCATTTATCTTGGGATTAAAATAATATTAATCCTTGTTTGAGCAAACTCGAGCTAGAGATGTCCTTGGTTGTCATGTAATTGCGAGGGACCGATTGCTCGACACTTGTTAATTCTTATGATTGAATTGTTATCCATGGTCGAGTTCTCTGGTTGTACGCCCACTTGAATCCTTAATAGCCTTTCTCCTATGGTTAGTGTCTCATGAGTGATCAGTTCAAAGTTAGATTTAGCTAATAGTGAATTGACAAAATATTTATTCATATAATTCAAATTAGGTTGAAAATTTAGGATGTCATAGGGCGTCGAGCTCAAAGGGCCCTCGCTTAACCCACGTCTTGGTGGGCTCAAATTTTTGGTCTGTCGATCATTTTTCCGACACTTCCGAGTGAATAAAAAATTTTGGGGATTAATGATTCGAAGTCCAACCTTATAGTCGTGTAGTCCTTGGAAGGTCGATATTTGAAATTAGATTAAAATTTATGGTTAAATTCAAGCAATTGTAGCTTTAGCATGTCTCAAACTAATGAACGGCTTTTAAGAATTACACACATTTGACTTGTAGTTAAAACAATATTAGTCCACGTTTGAGTCTCCTTGATCCAAGAATGACCTTGGTTGTCATGTAATTGCGAGGGATCGATTGCTCGTGTCACGCCCCGAATCCTAAGCACGCAACAACCCCTTACTATGGTCAATTGAAAGCGACGTCCTAGGACTCGTCGATGACCATTCATTTTAATCTTTCGTTATGTGCAAGTGGAAGACAAACCATCCCTAGTCCAATAAACAATCAAGCAATCAATCAAGGATAGAGGGATAAATAGCAAGAACAACCATCACTACTCATTTATACAATTTACTAGATTAACCAACGGAGGATTATTTCCCAATTTACAAGCCCAACAAAAAGGGCCGATCTATCCTCTAAGCCAAACCAAAAAGAAACTAGGTTAGGCTAATCTAGTTATATGTAATGAACACTCGGGTTCAGCACCACCATCACCGGGACCTATCAGACTCAGGCTCCATCCGGTCGATCATTGGAGGAGCGGGGGCAGGATTCTCCACTGCGCCATTCTAAGAGCCTAAAAGTGGTTATATGATAACCGGTGAGATAAGATCTCAACAAGTTCTTCCCCTAAACCTCGGTTATTACACAAACTCAACCTAGGGTATCTCTCCAGAACCACCCCTCACTCAACCCAATCACCCATAACCAACAACTAACAAGCAACAACAGACAGGGTCAACCAACACTTAAAAATTGGTTTGCATGCAACCTTACCCGATATGCCATATCCTGCATGTTAAAACTCACACAATACAAGCAATGTAGCTAACGATCACATAGTTAGTTTGCATCCACACGTATTCCGATTATTACCATCCCACAGGACTACAACTAAATTTCCGCCGGTGTAGTCAGGCATCGCTTGTCCCCATGAGGCGCGGCGACGACAAGGGACCCTCCCCCAAGACGGCATTCCCAAAAGAGCATGGGTCTGCTTCTATCACAACTCTGCATCTGGACTACAACTGAGACACCATGGCGCTACGGCGCCCTTCCTATGTAAAGACGCAATTGTGCCCTTCCGTGCCCTCGTCAGGTTTCTGATAAATCAAACTATCACTCCCCAAACTTCGGCCGAGGCGAGGGCTTCAACTGAGTGATCACGCAAGCATACCATCACAATCCACTTATTATCTTTGAGCATTAGCCAATGCACACATGCTTGCATATGAAACCTTAAATCATTTCTCATAAAAGCGATCCATTTCCGATGTCCCTCAAACAAACCATTTTTTTTCTTATCAAAGCGGTCCATTTCCGATGTCCCTCGGACAAACCATTTTTTTTCTCATAAAGGCAGTCCATTTCCTATGTCCCTAGGACAAACCATTTTCTTTCTCATAAATGCGGTTTATTTCTGGTGTCCTTTGGACAAAATCATTTTCTTTTTCTTTTGTGAAAATCACACGATTCAAGCGGATGTTCATGCAATGCCACATCCAATTCACTTCATATGATTAAGGCATATGAAATTATGTACATTTTAGCTTCCGGATGAATAGTGTCATGAACAGTAAACATGAATAGTAATCGTGAACAGTTAAGCAAAATTATGAACAGTGTAATTTCAAAATTTAATAATTAAAAAATTAAATTCAGAAATTAGACAAATCAATAATTAAAACCATTAATCAAGCAATTAACGGAAAACATGCTTAATTATCACATAACCCACAAATAAGCACAATTAAGCAAAATTAAGCTAATTTAATTTTAATCATCTATCTAACCACCTATCTTAGGACTAATACAACTTAATTAAACACCTTAAACTAAATTTACAACTAACTAAACTAGCCCTAATCAAGTTTAGGCACTAATAAGAGATTAGGAACTAAATTCACCAGTTATGCGGGCCGGTGACATAAATGCGGCGATGGCGACGAACCCGACACTCAAAAACCTCACTCACGACACTTAAGGTAGTCCCGAGGCTGAATACAGCAGCAACAAACTTGAACTCCCTCTGCAAGCTGCAAGAACTGGCTATTTGGAGGAGAACCGGAGTTGAACAGAGCAAAATGGCTTAGTCGGAGCTCTAGTGAGTGGTTAGCCCAGCGACTAGCGGTACTTGAGGGTCGAGGGGGAACTGCTGGTGGCTAGTATGGGAGGAGATTTGGCCAAAATGGGAGGAAAATAGGGGAAAAGGTAGAACTGGGCAAAACCGCCACTATAGTAGGCGGTCTAGCGAGCAAAAACTTCCGGCTAGCCGGTGGGTCGACTAGTCGCTTCGACCGGTGAATGGTTAATGCCATTTGAACGGATTTTCTATCTTGAACACGATGGAGGGTGGTACGGGACGTGATTCACATGGGAAGGCCATGAACAACTCGGTTTTTCAAAGGAAGGTGAGAAGGAAAAACTGAAGGAAGGAAGGGAAATCAAGGAAGAAAGTGGTGTGCGGTTTTGGAGGAGATGAAGGGGTGAGAGAGAGTGAAATGAAGGCTAAAGATAGGTCTCATTAAGGCCATTAATTGCATGGTTCAACTCCCAAGCAAGATGACATCATCTTCTCTCTCTTCTTTTGACTTTTCTTTAAAATATCCAAGGGCAAAATGATCATTTCCACTTTGCACATTTCCCAATCTACCCTTGGGTAGAAAATAAAGGACGAGCCTAAGAAACGAGCTAGAAAATAAATAGGAATGTGCTCAGGAATTTGTTGGACTTGAATTAGCTCAAGTTTAGATAACGGGCTCGGGAGGGTAAATGGTCGGTTTTGCCCAATGGGCTCACTTGCCTGACTCGGGTCTACCACGATCGTTGTCCCACCTTGGGCGTGAGGCCCACACCATTTATGTCCAGCCCAGGTCCTTGTAGGCTCGTTTCCTTGGTTTGTAAATCCCTTTTCCAAATACTCGGCTCAATTGGCACTATCAATTGTCATAGAAGCATTGTCCAAATGTCCATCTCAGATGTTCCCGAAAATTCGAAGTCAAATCTTGGATTCTCATGCTTGTGAATTTCATTTGAATGCCATTTTGGTACCACTCAGACTAACAGGTGGCCTCGAGGACTCATGCGTAACCAACTCGTGCTAATTCACGTTCAAGACTTCTTGACACATGGACATCCTTGACTATATGAAATTGTGAAAGATCGATTCTTATTTTAAAGAACACAATTATCAAGGATCAACACAAGGCCATTCGCGGGTTCGATAACAGTAGACGGAATCATTATTTTTGTCAGTGAATCGACTTCTAGTCCTCCCTGAAATTGGCCTACATAACTATAAGATTATGCTTGCGCAAGTCTCATGGTCGAGTCGTTTCTCCAGGTCAAGTTCTTTAGTTGCACAAATTCTGTCCTCATTAGCTTTTCTCTTCAAGGTTAGTATCTTAGGAGTGATCAGTTCCCAGTGAGATCAACTAACAATACATTGGTGAAATTAACATTCATTCCTCCCTCAAGGGGCTCGAATTTCAGGACGTCACAATTCTTCCCCTCTTATAAAGATTTCATCCTCGAAATATGTAACCATTGACAAATCCTCAAAAAGATGGGGGTGCTGATGCTTCATCACTTCATCACTTTACCATTAGCTCCCTTTGTTTCGTGATGTTGCCAAATCACCTTAACTAAGGTGATAGTCTTGTTTCGAAGTACTTGCTCATTACGGTCCTCTATTTGTATCGGCCTCTCCACGTACGACACCTTGTCATCTACGTCCAATTCCTCAAAATTCAATACATGAGTCGGGTCCAATTCATACTTTCTCAACATGGATACTTGGAAAACATCATGTACTTGAGCAAGCTTCAATGGCAATGCAACACAATACGCTAAAACCCTGATCCTTTCCAAAATTTCAAAGGGTCCTACGTATCTTGTACTTAACTTTCCTTTCTTGCCAAATTTGGAAGTACCCCTCATCGACGATACTTTTAGAAACACATGATCGCCCACCTTAAATTCCAACGGTCTATGATGTCGTAACTTTTCTGACAATTCTGAGCGGTCTTTAGTCTGTCTTGGATAATTTGAACTGCATTCAAATACTGCTGTACTAACTTTGTCCTCGTAATCTTTTGCTCACCAACCTCGTCCCAACAAATGTGAGTTCTACAGGGTCTCCCATACAAAGCCTTGAATGGTGCCATTTTAATGCTCTGTTGGTAACTATTGTTATAAGCAAACTCAACCAAGTGAAATTGCTCTTCCTAACTCCCTTTAAAGTCTATGACACAAGCTCGTAATATGTCCTTACGAGTTTGAATCGTCCTTTCTGATTGACCGTTTGTCTGCGAATGGTATGCCATACTATACTGTAGTTTTGTCCCCAAGGCCGACTGTAAACTTTTCTAGAAAGTTGTCATAAACTTAGGATCACGATCCGAGATGATCGTCATTGGAACTCCATGTATGCCCACAATTGACGTACGTACAACTTTGCATACCTATCCAACGTAAAATCCTTCTATACGGTGATAAAGTGAGCTGACTTTGTCAATCTGTCAACTACTACCTAAATCGAGTCATTGCCTTGCCGACTCCTAGATAGTCCCATCACAAAATCCATCGTAATGTGTTCCCACTTCCACTCGAGAATCTTAAGAGATTGCAGTAATCCACCAAGTTTACAATATTTAGCATTTACTTGTTGGCATATCAAACACTCAGCTACATGCTTTGTGATGTCTAACTTCATACCGTTCCACCAGAAGTGCTGCTTTAGATTATGATACATTTTCGTATTGCCAAGGTGGATACTATAGTTACTACGATGAGCTTCCGACAAGATTGCTTCCTTAAGCTCTACATCCTTCGGAATGCACAATCGTCCTTGAAACCTCAATATCCCATCCTCAGACACTTGAAAGTCTGCTTTTCTCTTTATCTAATCTATTTGTAGGATCTTAAGAATTTCAGGATCTATCGCTTAGGCACTCTTAATCCTACTTTCCATCTCAAGTTCCACTCTGAGAGTGGTTATTAGACTAGCAAGATGGCCGACCTTAATTTTAAAATGCAGTCCCTGACTCCCTCCAAAAGATCCATTCTCGTACCATCATTTGTGCAATTGTCGACTTTTGACTAACCGCATCTGCCACTTTTTTCACTTTCCTTGAATGATACCAAATCTCGCAATCATGTTCAACTCCTTCTAAGAGAACAAATACTTCAAATTCTGATGATCTGTGAAAATTGGAAACTTTTCCCTACACAAGTAATGTCTCCAAATCTTAATCGCAAAGATTATCGCCGTTAATTCCAAATCATGCATCGGATAGTTAAGCTCGTGAGGCCTTAACTATCGGGATGCATATGCAACCACTTTGCCATGTTATATTAACACTCGGCCTAGTCCTTTATACAACACGTCACTATAGATTTTGTACCCACTAGGACTAGTTGGTATTGTCAAGACAGGTGTAGTAATCAGTTTACTCTTGAGCTCTTGGAAACTACGCTTGCATTTGTCCATCCAATCAAACCTCTCTTCTTTCTTTAACAATCTTGTCAATGGCATGGTTATCGCAAAAAAACTTCTCTACGAAACGTCTGTAGTATCCAACCAATCGAAGTTTCTTGGGATTGTAACATCATGTCAATAAAGATCCTTTTACTTGAAATTACATGACCTAAAAATGCCACGCGAGATAATCAAAACTCGCACTTGCTAACTTAGCATAAAGTTCATGCATAAAGTTCATGCTCCCTCAAGGTCTACAATACTGATCTCAGGTGTTTCTCATGATCTTCTAGACTCCTCGAATAGACCAAAATATCATCAATGAGTGCAATCACAAATTGGTCCAAACACTTATTGAACACCCGGTTCATCAAGTCCATGAAGGCTACAGGGGCATTCGTCAATCTAAATGGCATTACCGTGAACTCGTAATGACTATAGCGTGCCCTAAACGCTATTTTCGGTATATCCTCCTTTTTGATCCTCAACTGATGATAGCTTGTCCTTAGGTCTATCTTGGAAAATACTGAGGCTCCTTGAAGTTGGTCAAACAAATCATCAGTCTTTGGCAACGGATACTTATTCTTGATGGTTATATGATTGAGCTGTCGATAGTCAATGCAGAGATGCAAAGACTTGTAATTTTTCCTTACAAATAGTACCGGTGCTCCCTAAGGAGATGCACTAGGACGAATGAATCCTTTATCTATTAGCTCTTGCATTTGCACATTTAGATATTTCAATTTTGACAAGGCCATCCTATAAGGCGCCTTAGAAATCAGTTCATTCCTAGGGGTCCACTCAATCACAAACTTAATTTCTCTCTTTGGAGGTAATCCTGGCAATTCTTTGGGAAACACACCCATGCACTTTAATACCATCGCAATATCCTCCACCTTTGATCCTTCTACCAGTGTATCTGCCACCAATGCCAAATACTCTTGGCATCTAGATTCCAATAATCGAGTCACCTCAAGTGACAAAATTAGAGGAACCGAGGGTTCCCCTCAATTTCCCACAATTTCAAAACTACCACCCACTATTAGGTTAAATTGAATTGTCTTTCCATGACAATCCACTATAGCTCGTTACTTGGTAAGTCAATACATGCCAACTATGACATCAAAGTCATATATTGCTATTACAATCAAGTCAATGACTTCCTCACTACTGCCCACAACTAACTTATAGCCAGAACAACCCAACTCAGACAATATCTTATCATTATGCTGGGGGTCTACCTTGGTTGTTCGCTATGCATTCCCTACAAGTCGTCCTCCCTGCGACTGTGGCAAGATCGTCTTCACATGCCTACTTGGACAATTTGCCACTCAATGGCCCTGCTGACCACATTTGAAGCAAGCTCCCATGAAATTGAGCATCGGCTTTCTCACATAAATCTTTTTGTTGGGTGGGATGGGATTCCTTCTCCTCATTATCGGTCCCTTTCCAAATCGATGATTGTCCCTATTAGGCATGAACCACGAGTTAGATGCAGTTGTCCTCTCAATCATGTTATTCTCGATCATCTGGACCCTTTTGTACATCTCTTTAAGTTCAAGGGCACCGGCTTCAAGCCATCTCTGAAATGTCTCGCCCTATCTAAAGGGTCATTTACTAATCTCGGCGCATACTTGACCAATTCAACGAACTTCGCCTCATACTGATCCACTGACATCTAATTCCGACGAAACTATTGAAACTCTACCATCTTTGACTCTCTTGTATTGTCCAAGAAGCACTTCCCATTGAACGCTTTGCGAAAGGCACCCCAAGTCTGGGCCGTACTTTCAGGGAACAGTCTTCCTTGAGTGGCTTTCCACTATGTACTGGCATTACCTCGAAGCTGATAAGCCACTGGAAATACCCTATCTTCTTCTGAACACCTTAGCACTGTGAAAGTCCTCTTGAAATCCCTTATCTAAAGGGTCGCAACTTCAGGGTCGCCTACGCCACTAAACCTCAGTGGCTTCAGTCTTAAGAACTACTCTACCATCTTAGGTATTAGTCTCTCACAGACCTCTTCTATCATTAGGGGAACTACAAGGACCACAGTAGGAGCACTTAACTTGCTATCCTAACAAGGTCTCTAGTGCTAGCAGAATCCTGTCTAACTCAGGATCTGCTTACGCACTACCTTTGGCACTGGTCTGACCAGACGCTACCCTATGCCTAGAGGCTCTTGGCTTAGGATTGCTCATCACTCTGGACCTTCACTAGTCCTACTTTCCAATCCCAACTAGGAGTTAGAAACTATGAGCAACCCGCCACAAAACAAAACCACAAAAGCAATCGTAGGCACATAATATAAATGCCATTCCTTTCTCATTATCCTAAAAATCCCATGCACCTTATCACTCCAAGTTTCAACCTCGCTCTGATACCAAAATCGACGGGTATGTCATGCCTCGAACCCCAAGTATGCAACAACCCTTTACCATGGTCAATTGAAAGTGACATCCCAAGACTCGTCGACAGCCATTCATTTTAATCTTTCATTATGCACAAGCAGAAGAAGAACCATCCCTAGTCCAACAAACAAACAATCAATCAATCAGAGATAGAGGGATGGATAGCAAGAATAACCATCACTACTCATTTATACAATTTACTAGATTAACCAACGGAGGATCATTTTCCGATTTACAAGCTTGATAAAGGAGGCTGATCTATTCTCTAAGCCAAACCAAAAAAGAACTAGGCTAGGCTAATCCAGCTATACACAACGAACCCTTGGGTTCAGTACCGCCATCACCGGAACTTGTTGGACTCAAGTTCTGTTAGGTCGATCATTGGAGGAGTGGGGGCAGGATTCTCCACTATGCCATTCTAAGGGCCTAAAAGTGGTTATATAATAACTAGTAAGATAAAATCTAAGCGAGTTCTTCCCCTAAGCCTTGGTTAGTACACCAACTCAACCTAGGGTATCTCTCTAGAACTACCCTTCACTCAACCCAACAACCCATAACCAACAAGCAACAAGCAACAATAGATAAGGTCAATCGATACTTAAAAATCGATTTGCATGCAACCTTACCCGGTATGCCATATCCTGCATGTTAAACCTCACGTAATACAAGCAATGCAGCCAACAATCACATAGTCAGTTTGCATGCAACCTTACCCGATATGCCATACCTTGCACGTTATAAGTCAGCACAATACATACAATGCACATGGCCATTAGATGATGCAGTTCACCAATCACATGTGAGTCGCATCACAAGCGATCTCACTTGGCTATTGCCACACCCTGCATGTTATAAATTCATGCGTGTGTGACATAAATGATGTGATCACTTCATACATAATCGGAACCAATGATGCAATGTTTCTCATGCGCTTTTGCATCCACACGTGTTTCGATTATTACTATCTTACAGGGTTACAACCGAACTCCCGCCGGTTGAGGCGTAGCGACGACAAGGGACCCCTGCCCAAGACTGCATTCCCGAAAGAGCATTGGCCCGGCCTCTACCGCAACTCCGCATCTAGACTACAACTGAGGCGCCATGGCGCTACGGTGCTCTTCCTCCATAGAGATGCAACCGTGCCCTCGCCGGGTTTCCGATAAATCGGACTATTACCCCCCGAACTTTAGCCGGGGCTGTGGGTTCAACTTAGTGATCACACAAACATATCATCACAATCCACTTATTATCTTTGAGCATTAGCCAATGCACACATGCTTGCATATGAAACCTCAAATTCTTTCTCATAAAAGCGGTCCATTTTCAATATCCCTCAGACAAACCATTTTCTTTCTCATCAAAACGGTCCACTTCCGGTGTCCCTCGGACAAACCATTTTCTTTTTCATAAAGGCAGTCTATTTCCAGTGTCCCTTGAACAAATCATTTTCCCTTTCTTTTGTGAAAATCACACGATTCAAGCACAGTGCACGTGAACAGTAATCGTGAATAGTGCACTATGAACAGTGTAATTTCAGAATTTAATAATTAAAACATTAAATTTATAATTAGACAAATCAATAATTAAAACCATTAATCAAGCAATTAAGGCAAAACATGCTTAATTATCACATAACCCACAAATAGGCACAATTAAGTAAAATTAAGCTAATCTAATCTTAATCATCTATCTAACCACCTATCTTAAGGCTAATACAACTTAATTAAACCTCTTAAACCAAATTTATAATAACTAAACTAACCCTAAGCAAGTTTAGGCACTAATAAGGGATTATGGGCTAAATTCACCCGTTAAGTGGGCCGGCGACACAAATGCAGCGGCGACGACGAACCCGACTCTCAAAAACCTCACTCATGAAACTCCAAGGTGGTCTCGTGGCTGAACACAGTAGCAACAAACTCGAACTCCCTTTGCAAGTTGCAAAAACTGGTTGTTTAGAGGAGAATCAGGTTGATCGGAGCAAAATAGCTTGGCCAAAGCTCCGATGAGTGGTTTTGCCGATGATCGGTGGCTTCTGGGGGTCGAGAGGGAACTGCTGGTAGTTGGTATGGGCAAAGATTTGACCGAAATGGGAGGAAAACAAGGGAAAAGGCAGGACTAGGCAGAATTGCCACTATAGTGGGTGGTCCGACAAGTAGAAACTTTCAGCCGACTGGCAGTTTTGATTGGCGAACGGCCAACACCATCTGAACGGATTTTCTATCCTAAACATGATGGAGAGTGGCACGGGACGTGATTCACATGGGAATGCCATGAACAACTCGATTTTTTGGAGGAAGGTCACAAGGAAAAACTGAAGGAATGAAGGGAAACCAAGGGAGAAAGTGGTGTGTGGTTTTAGAGGAGATCAAGGGGATAGAGAGAGTGAAATGATGGCTGCAGATAGGCCTCATTAAGGCTATTAATGGCATGGTTCAACTCCTAAGCAAGATGACATCATCTTCTCTCTCTTCTTTTGACTTTTCTTCAAAATATCTAAGGGCAAAATGGTCGTTTCCACCTTGCACATTTCTTAATTTACCCTTGGGCTGAAGATGAAGGGCGAGCCTATGAAACGGGCTAGAAAATAAATAGGAACAGGCTTGGGAATTTGTTAGGCTCGAATCAGCTCAAGTTTAGATAACGGAGTCGAGAGGGTAAATGGTCAGTTTGGCCCAACTGGCTCACTTGTTTGACTCAAGTCTACCACGGTGGCTATCACACCTTAGGCGTGAGGCTCACACTATTCTTGCTTGACCCACATCCTCGTAGGCTCGTTTTCTCGGTCTGTAAACCCTTTTTCCAAATACTCGGCTCAACCAACACTGTCAACTGTCATAGAAGCATTGTCCAAATGTTTTCCCGGGTGTTCCTAAAAATTCGAAGTCAAATCTTGGATTCTCATGCCTTATCAATTTTGTTCAAATGCCATTTTGATACCACTCAGACTAACAGGCGGCTTCGAGGATTCACGCGTAACCAACTTGTGCCAATTTATGTTCGAGACTTCTCGACACATGGACATCCTTGACTACATGAAATTGCAAAGGATCAATTCTTATTTCAAAGTACACGATTATCAAGGATCGACATAGGGCCGTTCACGGGTTCGATAACAGTAGACAGAATCACCCGTCGTCCCATTATTTCTGTTCGCGAATCGATTTCTAGTCATCCCTGAAATCGGCCTGCATGACTACAGGATCGTCTTTACGCAAGTCTTACGGTTGAGTCGTTTTCCCAAGTCAAGTTCTTTAGTCTCGCGAGTTCTGTCCTCATTAGCCTTTCCCCTCAAGGTCAGTATCTCAGGAGTGATCAGTTCTGAGTGAGATCAACCAACAATGCACTGGCGAAATTATTCCTCCCGCAAAGGGCTCGAATTTTAGGACATCATAGCTAGATTTTTGTCAATCTTTATAGTTGAATCGTCATCTATAATTGAGTTCTCTAGTCGTGCGTGCACTTGAATCCTTCATAGCCTTTTCCTTTTCATTAGTATTTCATAAGTGATCAATTCAGGGCAAGATTTAAGAAATAGAGCATTAATAAAATATTCATTCTTGTAATTCAAAATGGGTCGAAAATTCAGAGCGTCACACAAGTAGTGAAGGAAATTGCCTCCCAACAACCCGTATGGTAGGAATCGAAGAAATCCAATCTTTGCCGCTCATCCCAATCCTAAATCTAGGGGTCCTGACAATAAGCATGGCTAAGTAAAATCCGGAGTGCACCATGTGAATATGGAAAAGAACAATCATGCTCTATCTACACAATGCTCATTTGGTGTTGTAACAGATATCAACTATCGATATCACACAAAAATAGTCAAGTTGCATTGTCTGAAATATATGTGCTTCCAACGGAGTCGTCATGCAAAAGGTCTTTAATAACGTCTAAAACAGAGCAATAAATATCAAACTGCAGATGTTGTTCCTTTGCAAGCAAAGCCAAAGTTATTCGTGCAACCATCTGCTTCTCTAAATATGTGCTCAATTTTGTATTCCTCCAGCTTCGTGAGCGAGTTCCTGCATTCAACCATATAAGGTTTATCGGTAAATAATGCTCAAGTGTCTGTAATTGCTTGAATAACAGACATGGTCTTCCTTTCAATGTGTAAATGTGGAACATTATTTGCTAATTCTAGTCAAAGGCCATCTCATATTCCCACATTTTTGCCGCAATGTGTTCATCCGCTAGAGCTTACATAGTATGTAAGAGATCTATGCTCGTTCCTAATTCATCATTATTTTGTCTTTATTATTAATTTTAAAAAGGGGGTAATGATAAATAAAATCTGAAAATATATTCAACCAATGATTTCAATTGCCTTTTCTTTTTCGTTTTTTGGTTTCCCTCCCATAATATCAAATCAGGTTGGTGCAGGGGAAATGGTTGCATTTGTATACTCTTAAGTTAAATAATCAAAACAAAATCTGTGTTAAGTCACATTACTTATTCTAATGGATCTTGTGATATAAGGACTAAGAATACTTCAAAATATTATATAATGACTCCCGTTGATCAATTTAAAAGGCGGGCAAAGGACTTTTGGCGTGTCTCCCAATTTTGGTCATTTTGCGGCAAAAGTCTGAAATTCCTTTTAGCGGACCAACTATGCAACTTTGACTGCACTGGAACGATCCATCACGAGATGCACGAGACCTTGACCTGACTTGTACCTTGTGGATGTGTGACCTTTTTTTCCCATTTGAAAAAAGGAAAAGCTTATTTGCTCATTACTCTTGTCATTAGCTTTAAAAAAAAAGAAAAAAAAAAGAACATGAGATCTAGGCAATATGTTGAAATTGCGAGACATCTATTTCAAGTCATACATGTTGTCGGCTTTAATTGATTTGCCTTATCGACTCACCGGGGATCATGATAGACCAAGGATAAAACTCTTGACGGCCATGAATGAAAGATGATAGGTCATCCAAAATAATAAAAAGCCCAAATGACCTTTGACAGTTTGCCTTTAGTCACCCTAAACTCATATGTTCAAGCCATATTTACAACAAATTATGGTAAATTTAATATTTTTGCTAGGTAAACGGGGCATGGATTCATTAGTTTAGAGTAAATGTAGCATGGGTGTATTAATTTGAGACTTTTTATGACATAAATATTAGCTTGGGGTAAATGTAGCATAAGTATACTAGTTTGGGATAAGTGTGGCACTAGTGTATTAGTTCATGAGTTTTTGTGATACAAAAATTAATTTAAATCAAATGTGGCACTGGTGTTCTATGTTGGGATTTTTGTGGTATTAATCATTTTCTTTTATCTAATAAAGGTGCAGGTACTTACTCATTTCAATGTCTTTTTTTGATAATTGTGAGTGCACATCCATCTATTTCAATGATATCATTTTACCTTTCACCTTTTTTTGTTTTTATTGTATTGATTTTTTAAATATTTTATTTGTTTAGACGAGTCTTTCTCATTCACACCGAAAAAAAAAAAAGCAACGAAGTCATGAAATGTAACTAATTCTTGCATTTTATATGATTATCATAAGAAAATATCAGTTTCCTTCCTTTTCACATTGTTCGTTTTTTAAATTAACTAAATATTGTTGATGAATTAACACCAAAAGTCAAATAAAGAATCTTCCATATGCTCAAGAATCTTCATGCGTGCGACACATGGTAAGTTTTACTAGTATCTCAAACTATTTGTTAAACATTGAACTATTCCTTCTTTTTGCGATACTATTTACTTGATATATTTTTTAAAGTTATCTTGCTAAATTTAGGGCTTACAATTAAATTAATCTACAGTATCATCATAACACTTAAACCCATCTACTAATAGCCATAAAATAGTGGAAATCGTAAAATTATCCCAATCCCCGTGCCTAGGTAAGTACAAATGGTTTGTCATAGGAAAGAAAATTCTTTGTTGAGATTTGCTAATTCTGGTCAAAGGCCATCTCATAATCCCACGATTTTGCGCAATGTGTTCAGCATCTGCTAGAGCTTATATAGTATGTAAGAGATCTATGCTCATTCCTAATTCATCATTATTTTGTCTTCATTATTAACTTAAAAAAGGGGGTAATGATATATAGAATCTGATAAATGTTCAACCAATGATTTCAATTGCCTATTTTTTTTTGTTTCACTCCCATAATATTAAAAATCAGGTTGATGCAGAGGAAATGGCTGCATTTGTATACTCTTAAGTAAATAAGATAATCAAAACAAAATCTGTCTTAAGTCACATTACTTATTCTAGCGGATCTTGTGATTCAAGGACTAGGAATACTTCAAAATATTATAGAATGACTCCCATTGATCAATTTAAAAGACGGGCAAAGCATTTTTGGCGCGTCTCCCAATTTTGGTCTTTTTGTGGAAAAAGTATGAAATTCCTCTTAGCGGACCAACCATGCAACTATGACTGCACTGGAACGATCCATCACGAGATGCACGAGATCTTGACCAGACTTGTATCTTGTGGATGTGTGACCATTTTTTTTCCCTTTTGAAAAAGAGAAAGCCTATTTGCTCATTACTCTTGTCATTAGCTTAAAAAAAAAAAAATGAGATCAAGGATCGTTCAAGACATACATGTTGTATGTCTTGAAAGATCAAGGATGAAACTCTTGACGGCCATGAATGAAAGATGATAGGTCATCCAAGGAATAATAAAAAGCCCAAATGACTTTTGACAGTTTGCCTTTAGTCATCCTAAACTAATATATTCGAGCCATTTTACATCATATTACGGTAAATCTAAGATTTCTAGGAGGTAGACGCGGCATCGGTCCATTAGTTTAGTGTAAATGTAGTACGGGTGTATTAATTTGAGACTTTTTATGGCATAACTATTAGCATAGGGTAAATTTAACATAATTATACCGGTTTGGGATAAATATGATATTGGTGTATTAGTTCAGGAGTTTTTGTGATACAAAAATTAACTTAAATTAAATGTGGCACTGGTGTTCTAGGTTGAGGTCTTTGTGGTATTAATCATTTTCCTTTAGGAAAGGTATAGATACTTACTCATTTCAATGTCTTTATTTGATACTTTTGAGTGCACATCCATCTATTTCAATAATATCATTTTGCCTTTCACCTTTTTTTTTTATTGTATTGAATTTTTTAGTATTTTATTTGCTAAAGCGAGTCTTTCTCATTCAGACCGAAAAAGAAAAACGCAACGAAGCCATGAAAAGTTTAATAGATAACTAATTCTTGCATTTTATATGATTATCATAAGAAAATATCAGTTTCCTTTCTTTTCACATTGTTTGTCTTTTATATTAAGTAAATATTGTTAATGAATTAACACGAAAAGTCAAACAAAGAATCTTCCATATGCTGGAGAATCTTCATGCGTGCGACACATGGTACGTTTTACTAGTATCTCAAACTATTTGTTAAACATTGAACTATCCCTTCTTTTTGCCATAAAACACCAAACTATTTTACTTGATTTTGCCGGTTACACAAATTGATCAAGTAAAAACGCGGTATACATTTTGACTTATCTTGCTAAATTTAGGACTTACAACGTAAATTTAGCTAAAGTATCATCATAACACTTAAACTCATCTACTAATAGCCATAAAATAGTGGAAATCGTAAAATTATCCCAATCCCAGTGTCTAGGTAAGTCATAGGAAAGAAAATTCTTTGTTCAGGTTTGTCAAGTTTGGTCTTCCTTTTTTATCCTTTCCCAAGTGAAAAGAATGGGAAGTGGACCGTGTCAATAATACTGACAATGAACAGCGAGCAAGGCACGACAAAATTTTCACTTTCCACGTGCATTTTTAATTACAGCTTTTTTTACAAATGATGCCTCATGTTTGCTTGGACTCTTGGTCTCCCCGTCATTTTTGGGAGGAAATATTATATGGTCTATGGATAAAAGTCATCTCCATCGTGAATCACATAAGCCCTACAGTAGAATCCACTTAATTAAAGCTTGAGATGATGTCGATCTACAATTTCTTGTAAAGTAATTACTAAGAACCAACTATGCTATTATGCAAGATTATAAAAAATCCAAATGAATTTAAATTTATTACTTAGACTTTACACGAAAGTTGTGTTAGACGCATGATAGCACACACGATATAATTGATATAATTAAGAGAGAAACTTCACTACTCAAAAATCAAATTGACACCATGAAAGTGAAAATTAATGTTAAACTTGATGAATCCCAAAACAAATGATTTTTTTTTTTTTTTGTGATAAAGTGTAGGGAGAGGACAGATGTTTAAGTGAGTTTATCAATGAATGCCCATACAAGCAAAGACGAAAGTTAGAGAGACATGAGTTCACCTATAAATTGCCTTATTAACAGAAGTCCGCACAAGCAACTGATATGGATGAACAAACAACTGTGAACAACCTCTGTACTTGAAATTTAGCCTTGAAGCTTTGAGTCAAATCGAACAACATGAACAATTACATGGGAGCTTGCTGCCAATTTCCAATATGTCACCAAAAGAAACGAATGGATACCATATTGAAAGCATGACAGAGTAATATAGATAAAAGGAAAATGCCAAGCCATGGCACTTGTGCCCTAGATGATAAAAGAAATGTTCATACGTCCATCCTGTTTTCACACCCATACATAAGGCATACCTAAAATCCATCAAAAGTATTGGGGTCAAGCACTTTGAATGCCCAAGTAGCAAGATATTTCCATTGCCAAGACCAATTGATGCTGCCTATAAAAAGCTCCCTCAAAAGCTCACCTTAGTAACCAAAGAACGAAAACAAAAGCAGAAAATTATTGCAGCCTTATCATTAAATCTGCTTGTTTCTTGGGTTTTCCTCCTGTCTCTCTTTCTTACTAGGTTTACTGAAGCACTATGTCATACAGACGAGAGCTCTGCCTTAATGGAATTCAAGAGAAGTTTCAGAACTGACACTACAGATTGGTGATGCATTTATCCAAAGGTCAATTCCTGGTCACTCAATGAAAGTGCAGATTGTTGTCCGTGGGATGGTGTCAAGTGTGATGAGGTCACCGGTCGAGTAATTGCCCTCGACCTTAGTAGCAGTTGTCTCATTGGCACCATTAGTCCCAACACCACTCTTTTCCAACTTGTTCATGTGGAGTCGCTCAATCTTGCTCACAACAGCTTCAACTTCTCCCCAATCCCATACAGCTTTGGCAATCTTTCAAGGTTACAATACCTTAATCTCTCAGACTCAAGACTTTTTTGGTGCAATCCCTCACGATATCTCACAACTCTCCAAGTTAGTTTCCCTTGATTTGTCCACTTCCTCGGATGAGACACTTCATATGCCTAACATGGGCAACTTTGTTCATAACTTGACAGGACTAAAAGAACTTGATCTTTCTTTGATAAGCTTGTCATCACCTTTCCCTCCTATGCTATCGAATTTCTCTTCCTTGACATCGCTTAGGCTTGTTTATTGCGACCTTAATGGAGATTTTCCGGTCAGTATTTTTCAGCTGCCAAACTTGAAAGTCCTTCACATTGGTGGCAATGGCAACCTTTCTGGCTTTTTCCCCAAAATGCATTGGGGTGCTCCGTTGAAGTTGTTATACCTTTGGGATACCAACTTCTCTGGAGAAATACCCACTTCGATCAGAAACCTTAGTCTCTTGAATGAATTATATGCTGGGGGATGCTATTTTTCAGGATTGCTTCCCTCTACATTGGGTAATCTTTATCGTCTCGCTACACTAGTGCTTGAGGGAAATAACTTGCAAGGTCAAATCCCTGTTTCCTTTGCTAATCTTACCCAACTATCGGTGCTAGTACTCTCTTCCAATAACTTGACTGGAGAACTTGGAATTGGCTTGTCAACTTGACAAACCTTACCCAATTGAGACTTGCAGGTAATGGTTTCTTTTTTGCCAGTGTTCGGGTAAAGTTCAGGCCATGAGATTGTCCAACTAAAAAGAAAAATAAATTAAATTTACTAGTGTAACTAACGCTCCTTTGGCTTTTTCTTCTTTCATTCGGAAGATAATTGGTTCAGCGGTGGATTTCCAACTTCATTTGAGAAACTGAAGCAGTTAACTTGGCTCCACCTTTCTTACAACGACTTCCATGGTGATATTCCGGGCGCCTTGTGGAATTTGAAGAATCTTGAAAGTCTTGCACTGGAGTCGCTTAATCTCAATGGCGTTGTCATTGTAAGTAATCTTCTCAAACTCAGGAACTTGAGAAGCTTAGCTTTGTCCTACAACAACATATCATTCACCAAGACATTCATCAATGATACTACATCGAAGCTCACTGACTTGGTCTTGGATTCATGCAACTTGACCGAGTTCCCACAGTTTATAGGCTACTTAAGTGAATTGGTGCGGTTAGACCTACCACACAACAGAATACGGGGGACAATTCCTAGATGGATGTGGAACAATAGCAAAGAATCTCTTGAGTATATAGATATTTCGCACAATCTTTTAACTAGCTTTGAAAACAACCAGACCAATCTTCCTTCGACGAACTTGAGGTATCTTGACATTAGTTCTAACTTGCTAGAAACAGCCCTCCCTATCCCACCTCCCTCGGTCATGCTATACAACATCTCCAACAATATCCTCTTTGGGGAAATTCCAACATCCATTTGTGAATTGAGCTCTCTCACCGTGCTCGATTTGTCCAACAATGGTCTGACAGGCACACTTCCTCCTTCTTTGGGTAGTATTGGTCCTTTGATATTATTGAACCTCGCAAGAAATAAATTCGATGGCATGATTCCTCATGTTTACCCAGATGATTGTGCATTAAGGATGATTGATCTAAGAGAAAACCGACTAAGAGGGATTGTTCCAAGATCTTTAGGAAATTGTAGAATGCTGGAGTATTTGAATCTTGTTGACAACCAAATAAATGATACATTCCCATTTTGGCTATCGGAATTGGCCTACCTAAAAGTTATTGGCCTGCAGTCCAATATGTTCCATGGAACCGTGGAAGACAATCTAAGCCAACTTAACTTCACTAGTTTACACATCCTAGACCTATCCAACAACAGTTTCAATGGTGAACTGCCTTCCGAGTTGTTTAACAATTGCCTTGCCATGAAGGTCATCGTTGGTCAAGATAAGTTGGCATATTTGAGTATTCCTCAATGGCTTGATCATCTTCTCTTATAGTTGACGGAAGTATGACTTATGCAATGACATTGATGAACAAGGGCATGGAAAGGGAATATGTGAAGATTCCGGATGTCCTTGTGGCAATTGACCTCTCCAATAACAAGTTCAAAGGGTTCATTCCTGAACTCATTGGAGATCTGAAGTCAATTCATATGCTCAACCTTTCAAACAACTTCCTCATTGGTAGCATCCCTCCTTCCTTAGCCAACTTGAAAGTGCTCGAATCACTGGATCTTTCTTGGAACAATTTATTGGGAGAGATTCCTCAACAATTAGCTCACCTCACATTTCTTTCGGTTTTTTTATGTCTCTCACAATCGTCTGTCCGGACCGATACCACGTGGAACACAATTTGACACATTCGGGGGTAGTTCATTTGTGATGAATGATGGTTTGTGCGGAAGTCCGCTGCCAAATAAATGCACAAATGGTGATAACTTTCCACCACCACCATCATCTTTCAAAGTAGATAATGAAGAAGAGTGTCTATTCGACTTGGATTGGAAAATTGTGCTGGTTGGCTTTGGAGTGGGGTTTTTGGTTGGTATTGTGCTAGGGAAATTGATCATTGAGGAGAAGAGTAGGTGGTTCTTGCACTACTCCAAGAAAATGGCGAAAGGATGGAAAAGGTCAAGAAAGCTTTGGCAGACAAGAAAATATGCAGCTAGATACTTATGTTCTATGTTCCAGTAGCTTGTTGAGAAAAGTTATACATGCATGTCTGAAGATTCTAATCTAAGTTTGTTTGCATGGTTCACTATACTATTATGGAGATGCTGTTTGCTCGTGAAAGTTGTGGTTCTTTAAATTCTTAGAGAAATGTCTGTCCCTATACATATATCAGCCATGAGAGAATGTTTTGTTGTAATATTATTAGCCAAATGACTCAAGAATATGGAGAATCCAATGTAGGGAACTGGTTTATCTATTTTGAATAAGAGCATTTTTTTGAAAGCCTGTTATTACTACCATTTGGAGACGCATTGAGATAAGTAGATACTCATGAAAAGCCAGTTAATATAAATGGCGGAACGATGATATGAAAAATTTCGGTATAAAGGTTTTCATGTTTCCCAAATGGAAAGGGCTTTGCTTTAGTTCATTGAATGTATACTCAAATGAAATCTCATTTCAGAGGATTAGCAATCTGTGCCATATCAGGATATTATTATTCATGTTGGTTATTTATGTCACTTTGTGTCGATGGACAAATGTTCCAATGTGATTGATTTCAAAGTGTTTATTAAAAGTGAGTGAAAACTTGTCATCTGGTGCCAATTTCGAGTTAAAGTTGTATCAAGTTCGGGTTTTTTGCCCTGGAAAATTCGTTTTTGTGCTTGAGTCACGTCGGAATTGCCACTTCCCATACTCTTCCAAGCATTGGCTTGCCACTTAAATGAGTGACCAATAGTCTTGGAAACTAATTTTTTTAAATCTAATGCGGTATTATACATGAAACATATTTTCATAGAGATCGTCTTAAGTTAAATGTAAAATTGTTAGGTTAAGGTGCATATAATTCATTGAGTGGTTTAGTTTTATGAGTATAAATGCAAACATGAAATCTAAAGATTCGACGATTTTAATAGAACTTTCTTGAATTGAACATAAAAATCCAACATGGTAAGGGATGATAATTGTATAGCCATTTGATTTACACGATCCATAAGAGGCCTCAACATCTCACGCATTTTATCCACTTGATTCTGAAGATCTACAAGAGTGGGAGCAGTTTTGGGCGGAAGCAATGGAGTTATGAACGCTTCAAATCTGCAAATGTGGCTATTATTCGTCAAGTCGATTTTCCACATTAGTTATTCGGACTTGGGTGTCTTTGTTCTCCATCCTTATTTGAGGGTGAATCCTTATAGAAGAATGCCTTTCAACCGTTTTTACTACCTTTTAAAAAAGGAAAAATGAGACAAATCAGTAAGTGATCAAACAATCCAAAAAGAAAATATAAAACCCCTTTCAATTTTATATTTTCTTGGGACAAAATGATGAGAAGGAAGTTTATATGACCCCAATATCATATAAAACCTTTTCCAAATTTCTTCCAAAGAAATTATACCATTGAAAGGGCAAAGATGAACATTTAATCGGAATGCCCCTTTTCTAAAATTACATTAGAAATTTTGAGTACATCAATTCAAGAGAACACAGGGAAATTCTAATTATATGGGAAAATGAAATTGAACGAGTACACAGAAATGTCAATTACTAGAAATTGAAATTCGAAAACTATAAGGAAATTCTAATTACATGAGACAAGAATGTGTTACACAGAAAATACTATACAAGGCTTCTAAAAAACTGGGAGCTAGAAGAACTAGAAAGTGCTAAGTGGATACGCTTGTTGTCATGGGCCAAGCATTCCACTATGGCAAGAGCTTCATCCCTTTCCCTCATGAGTTGAACTATACGAGCTTGGTAATTCTGTTAAACTTATGGAACGTCGAGTAGAATGATCTCGAACTCTGGCTCGATTTGGCGATGGATATACCCAACGAATGCATGGTAGGTCTTCATTTCACCTTCAGATCTTATGCAATTTCCAGACCTAGGTGTATTCCAAAAATTTAGAGAAAATTACATGTCATTGTCAAGACCAATGAACATTTTTCAAAGGAATTAACCTCCAGATCTCAACACATAAGGCAGCAAACCCGAATTCACAGATTCAGAGCAAACAAGGCAATAATCCATTCCAGACCCTGAGTCGGTTCATGAAGGATCTCGGTGGTCTGAATTCATCGAAAAAAATCAGAAAAAATATGTCATAGTTTAAACCATATTGAATGAGTTTTATGAGAAACTGACTCCAAAATCACAAAATAAAATTAGCAAAAATGCTCCAATCTTGCAAAGCCTATAAGCTTGGTTTACTGCAATTTTGAGATTTGAGTTCGAAATTTGAAAAATGATTTCAGGTAGTAAACAATGTCGAATCAAACACCATCAGATATCAAATTGAAGCCTTAGAGTGTATTACGAATGTCGAGAAGGCCTCAAGATCCTTAAACGACGTTTAACGGCTCAAAATTGCAATCACAGAAAGTCGCATCTAAAGATTCGAATCTGCAGAATCTCTTCAATCAACATATTATCATCCTAAGCTATCATATCCACATCAAACAATCATGGATCATCAAAATAAAGCTCAAAGGAAGTCCTAGGTTGAATCCTAGCCCTGGCTACCTATTATAGCCTCGCTTCATCAGATTCAAGCTTTGGATTGTTACCTTTTGTACGTTTCCGAGCCAATTGAGTCTTGATTCGTGATATTCTCAGTAAGACAGCAGCAAAATCACCTCGTGGATCATTGAAGGAACTTCAAAGAAGGCAAGGGACGCTGGAGCGGGAAGGATTGGCGCCGGATCATCGTCGGTTCACCGGTCTTGCACAATCGGCATGGTTTGAGGCGATCGGAAATGCCATGGAAAGAGGAGGTGAACGGGAAGCTCAAGTAGATGTTGGGGGAGGTGCTGGCCACCGTTAGCTTGAGGAAGAGGTGAGGGAGGTCGGAGCACCAGCTGTCAGTAGCAGCATTGCCGGCGAGGGGACGATCGCCAGCGGTGAAGAGCGGTTGAAGAAAATGGCGTGAGAGAGAGCGGTGGAGAGAGCGGGAAAAGAAATCGAGGAGAGAGAGAATTTGAGAGATTTTCTCTCTCTTCTAATCTGTTTTTTTTTCAGATAATGAGGTCTCCCCTAAGGTTTTGAGGAAAAAAAGTATTCATATTAGCTTGGGAGATGTCATCCTAGCCCTTGGATAGATCTAAGGGCTAGGATGTCATCTCATCCTCTAACAAACTTCTAATTCAAGCACATGCTAATTTCAATGGCCATGATGCATTCTCAATGGACAATGATGATTTAATCTTGAGATTAGGGAGACTTTTTGCAATTTGCCTAAACTGGGGGGCAAATTTATAATTTTTGTGAAATCGGGGGAAAAATAGATACTTAAAAATTAAGGTATGGGGAGATTGGCCGTGTGGTAGGCCACCTCACAGTGGTCACCGGTAGAAAGATGGTTGGAAAACCTCGCCGGTCAACACTGATCAACTCTAGTTAACGTAGGGTTGACCGAGTTGAATTCCTGTCCAAATTTTTGTTCTAATTTTGCCTGATTTGTACAAAATTGGATATTTCTATATGAACTGGTCAAATTCATTGAATTCCCATTGAAATGGTACCACAAAGTAAACCCATGTTTGTAATCAAGCCTCAATTGGCCAAATTGAAGCTCAATTACTTCAATTAAACTCTACTTTAGAATGGCTCAAGTCAAATTGCATCAATTGAAGCACATTAGCTTCAATTTTCAATGCTCAAGTAAGCTAAATTCTCTAAATTAAAATGTTCCCAAGTGAATTTCCCAAAATTGACTTGGATTTCAATTTCTCTCACCAAAATGAGTAGAAAGGGAATGTCAATTCACAAATCATGAATAATCAATCTGGACCCCTAATAATGGCTAAAAATGTCAATTTACATTCCGACCTACCCAATCTCAAAATTCATTGCACGAGTGAATGGGTAATTATCTCTAGATCATATGTCGTAAAAGAAACTAGGCCTAATGCTTTGCTGTAGGAAGCACCAATCTTGTTCGTAAATAAGAAATGTGGATTGTTGCGCCTTTGCATTGATTATCGACAACTTAAACAAGTGACAATCAAGAACAAATATTTGTTGTCAAGGATAGACAATTTGTCTGACCAAGTTAAAGGAGTTTCAGTATTTTCCCAGATCGACTTAAGGACAGGGTACCATTACTTGAGGATAAAGGAGGATATATCGAAGACGGCATTTTGTACATCATATGGTCACTTCAAGTTTATAGTGATGCCTTTTAGTCTAATTAATGCACTCACTGCTTTTATGGACCTGATGAATTGGGTATTCAAGGCGTACTTAGATCAATTCATGATCATGTTCATACAGACGTTTTGGTGTATTCGAGAAGCCAGAAGGAACACAAACAACATTTGAGGATGGTGCTGCAGACACTTCAAGATCAGTAAGTTCCAATTTTGGTTTACTTGTGTAGCTTTTCTAGGCCACGTGATATCTAGCGAAGGAATTTCTATGAATTCGACCAAGATAGAGGCAGTTATAAATTGGCAAAGGCCGATAGAGGTTCAGAGTTTTCTAGGCCTAGTAGGTTATTATAGACGGTTTGTGGAAAGATTTTCTGCAATAGCTACTTCCCTGACACGACTATTGACGTCACACCTCGACCCTCTGAGCTCACAACAACCCTTATTCACTTTAGTCAAATTGAATGCAACGTCGCAGGACATGTTGCTGGCCATTCTATTTATTTTTCAGCTATACACATGCAAAAGCAATAAACCAAACACCCAGTCAATCAATTATAACAAGGATAGGAGAAACACCAACAACAATAGCAATGTCATTTTTCATTATTATCGACTAACCCTAGGAAATTTTTATAGAAGACCCTCAGACGGGTGACTTCCTCATTTTTCATCAAATATATAGGGCAAGGTTAATCTACTTCCTTCAATATCAGGATCAGCCAAAAATAAGGCCTTAGATGCCTATACTTCAAGCCTTCAGAAGGGACCCAAGATGTGCCCATCCAACCTTAGGTACTACGCCATGAAATAGTGGGGAACCAACCCGTTCAACTCCTTGTCCACCCACACAATGGTGGAATACCCCAGGTACACGATCCCTATACCCTCTATAACGTGCTCCATCACTATTAGATACGTGGTGATAGGAATAATGGTTTGAAAAATGGTTAACAATAAAAAACAAGATTAAATTTCAACATGTTATCATCTTAAGCCTCGTTTAGGAAATCAACTCGCTTCGGGGTACCTAAACATGCAACCATATACCAACGATAGATTGATAGTAAAGTGACCACACTTTACTTTAACTACAAATGCGATCTGACCAATAAACCCCACAACAACCAACCAATAGTTAATCAACTCGCAGACATCCTTACCTTGCCACTACACATACCCTGCATGATATAAACTCATGCGTGCCATAATCAATACAAACAAGCATTCTCATAATCATGACACACAATATACATTCAATGTACAATACGTTCACTCGTGTTTTGATTATTATGCCCCTTGGGCCACAACACCATTCATAGATTGACTATCTTCCAACATGACTGGGCATTGTCCCGTCTCATCAGGCATGGCATCATCCTGGAACCCCCACACAGACGATATTCTCAAAGGAGAATCTGTCCAGCCAGGCATCCAATAAATTAGGCATTGTCCCACAAACTCCCATTGGGGAGATGGGTTCCTTTATGTGACCACGTGAGTATATCAAACTACTCAATTTCATTTCATTTCTCAGCATTAGATAATGCAAACATGATACTTGCTCCATATAATAAACCACTACATATTTTTCATATAAAAATGCAAGAAAATAATCGTACGTTGTCACATATTTATCGAAAACCTGTCAAACTTTGTATGTCTTACTTTTTAAACATACTGGTCTCATTTGAATTATAAAACACAACATATAAACCCAACATCTTGGGGTTTTTCCCTTTATATGTCCATAAGAACCTTTTAAAAAAGATCACCACGCTAAGTTTCATGTGGGAAAACATTTTTCAAGGCAAAGTAGGCATTCAATAGCATTGCACGTGCAGGAAAATATCATGAAACTCAAACCAAAATCACATAATAAGGCATCACTTATTGCCCTATGGCGATAGTTTATCAAGCATTTCCCAATAACTTATCACCTTTTTGGTGATAGACTATTATTAAAATTTTGATAACTTATCATCCCTTTAGTGATTGCTTATTACTTAATTCTCCGATAGCTTATCGTCCTTTTGATGATAACCTATCACCTTTTCTGATAGCCTATCACAAAAGCTTATCACCCCTTCTGATAGCTTATTGTGATAGCTTATCATGGTGGGGACACTTGGGTCAATGAGACCAAGAGGGAGAGGGAGTGGTGGACAACTCCGGTGAGGCCACCCCATGGGCGACTCCAAGCAGTAGTGATGGTGACATAGCAGCTTAGACGGCAAGTGGTGGTCGTTCAAATGGAAAAAGGGGGCGACTAGGTGAGAAACAAGAAGGAAATGAAGAAAAGAAAGCGAGGAAATGTGAGGGGGAGGAGAGGACGTCCAAGGAGAGAGAGAGAGAGAGACTTCTCTCTTGCAACTTCTTCTCCAAGCCAAGAATTCAATTTCTCATAGTTGTTCATCATTTCTCTTTTTGACTTTCTCTCTCTTTTGTCCTCTAAAATACTTCTCTCTTGCAATTTCTTCCCCAAGCCAAGAATTCAATTTCCCATAGTTGTTCATCATTTCTCTTTTTGACTTTCTCTCTCTTTTGTCCTCTAAACATAAATACAAGAAGGGCATTTCGGTAATTTGACAAAGTATAGTATAAAATACTATACATGTATATGGGTTGGAATTTTGTACGGGCTTGTATAATTCAAATTGGACTCAAATTGGGGGAGAAATGGTTTTGAAAGGCTCTTGGGCTTCAAATTTGACTTAAATGGGCTCATGGGCTTGGTGGGCCCACTTGGCTCACTAGGGCTTGGGCTTGGGCTTGGGCCCACCAAGTGAGCCAAACCTCAACTGATCCACTTCCTTTTTCAACTCCAATTCTTCGTCTATTAATCCCTATTTTAAAAATGTTCGGGCTTATTGATAAATATGAGGTTCAATGAGGTGGTGTCCAATAGTTCAAGCTTTAAGTCCTTGAAAGTTCAATATTTGAAATCAGATTGAAATTCGTGGTTAAATTTGATCAAATGCGACTTTAGTACAGCTTGAACTATCAAGCGGCATTTAGGAGGTTTTTGAGCATTTGACTCATGGTTAATAGCTTTTCAATCCACATTTGTGCCTCTTCAATTCATGGGCTACCCTTGGTTGTCATGTAATCGTGAGAGTTCAATTGCTCACCCTGAGTACAAAGCCAAAAGGAAATCAGTTTAACGACGTTCGTAGTTAGTATCAAAGTCATGCAGAATCACTTGCAATCTGACCTTGTAACTCTACGAAATCAATTTATTTCCATTTGCTAATTGGTTTGTAATAGTGTGATATCAATTCTCTTTTATCCTTATGGTCGAGCAATCTATTCCTGATTGAATTCACTGGTCGTGCACGTATCGATCTCTCATTGCCTTTCTAAATATTTAGTTAACTTATAAATAACCAACTCAGAGTAATTGTAATAAACAACGCATTGATAAAATAACAATTTCATCTATCTTGAAATGAGTTGAAATTCAAGATGTTATAGTCGAAGAGAGAAATGAAGTTCAAATGGATGGATAAGTGTGAGTAGAGTTTTCAAGAGTTCAAGCAGAAATTGACTACCGCACCAGTTTTGACAATACTGTTTGGTCCCAAAGGTTATGAGATCTATAGTGATGTGTCATATAAGATATTAGGTTGCGTTCTAGTGCAACATGAAAAAGTAGTTGCTTATGCATGCCGACGATTGAGGCCTCATGAGTTGAATCACCCGACGCACAACTTGGAATTAGTAGTGATCATCTTCACTCTAAAGATTTGAAGGTATTACTTGTGTAGAGAAAAGTTTTAGATTTATACGAATCACCAAAGCCTGAAGTATCTATTTTCTCAAAAGGAATTGAACACGATACAATGTCGTTAGATGGACTTCTTAAGGGCTATGACTATGATATTCTTTATCACCTAGGAATGGCCAGTAGGGTAAGCAAACGCCTTTAGTCGAGTATCGATCATTACATAACTCGTGGTTAAGGAGTGGGTTCTTCTCGAAGGAGTATGAGACTTGGAGTATAAATTTGAGGTAAGCCATCTTTTTAGTCGTTTAGCTACCCTTCGAATTGAGCTAGAAATGTAGATGAAGAGTAAAGTGCTGCAATCGACGAATTCTACAATCCAAAAGATTCTACAAGAGGATGCGAAAAAGAGGAAACCCGATCTTCAAGTGGCTGAAGACAAGTTATTAAAATTCCATGGGCGTTTGTGTATGCCCAACAATGCAAAGCTTAAGGAAGAAATTTTGTCAAAAGACTATTGAAGCAATTACAACATTCACCTCAGTAGTTTAAAGATGTATCGAAATTTGTGGCAGTATTATTGGTGGAATGACATAAAAGCCAATATCATCAAGCATGTAGCCAAGCATATAACATGCTAGCAAGTGAAAGCACAACATTACAGACTAGGTGGACTTCTGCAACCACTTGAGATTCGAGAATGGAAGAGGGAGCATATCACAATCATGATGGGATTACTAAGAAGCCAACAAGGTAATGATTCTATCTAGGTCATAGATGATAGACTACCTAATTTTGGGCATTTCAACACCATATGAAAGAGTTTTGCCATGGATAGATATGCCGAGCTGTATGTTTGAGAAATAGTTTCTCCATGGAATGCTAGTGACAGTCATTTCAAATTAGGACCCCAAGTTCGTTGCTATTTTTTGAAAAAGCCTCTAGACCACCATTAGGATGAAGCTGCAATGCAATACAGTTTATCATTTGCAGATAAATAGCCAATCGGAAAGGATTATTCAGACACGAGAGGATATTCTACGAGCTTATATTTTGGACTTCAAGGGAAGTTAGAGGAACAACTACATCTGATTGAATTTACCTACAATAACAGCTTTCAATAGAGTATCGGGGTTATACCGTTTAAGGCATTGTACGGTGGGGCCTACAATGATGAGGTTGGAGAAAAAAATATTATGGGCCTAGAGTTAGTTCAATAGTCAGCAGACAAAGTCAAGGTCATTAGGGAAAGGCTCAGGATTGCCTAGAACCATCAAAAAAGCTATGCAAATAAACAACGAAGGCCCCTAGAGTTTCAAGTAGGTGATCATGTCTTCCTTAAAGTGTCACCTATGCGAGGTGCTTCATGGTTTAGCAAGAAAGGAAAGTTGAGTCCAAAGTATATTGCACCTTTTGAGATTTTAGAGTGGATTGGACTTTTGGCTTATCGTCTAGCATTGTCGCCGAGACTTGCTGAAGTACACGACATGTTTCACATGTCCATGCTAAGGAAGTATGAACATGATCCCACCTACATGGTTAACTTTGAAGAGATAGACGTAGACGACAAAGTGCCATACGTGGAAAGACCGATATGGGTAATAAACTGAAAAAAGCAAGTGCTGTGGAATAAGATAATTCCCTTAGTTAAGATGATTTGGCAACATCATAGAATGGAGGGAGCAACATGGGAAAGCGAGGAAATAATGAGGTGTCAACATCCCCATCTCTTTGAGGAATCAAGTAATACTTTAAATTTCGAGGACGAAATTCCTTTGAAAGGGGGAGAGTTATGACATCCTTAAATTCAATCGCTCTTTAGGATATGACAAATAGTTTACTTTATCAATGTGCAGTTAGTAGGATTAGATTCTAAATGGATTCAAGGATCGTTCATGGGCTATCTAACCTGTTGGGAAAGGCAATGAAGGACTTCAATGTACATGATCACATGGACTGATAGCTCAACCATAAAGATTGATGAGAGACAATCTTACATCATTATAGGCTGATCTAGGAATGGTTATAGATTGATTTGATGATAGTGTATAATTAGATTGTGGGTAATTCTGCACGTTTACTATATTAATTGCAAACAACCTTAAATCAATTCAAATGATTGTGTACTTTGGAACGAACAATTAACCCCTTGCAATTACATAACATCCAAGGGTTGCCCATAAATCGAGAAGGCTCAAATATGGATTGATATCGAATCAATCACAGGTCGAACACATAAAACCCCTAAAAGCTGTCCGTTAGTTTAAGTTGTACTTAAGTCATATTTGATCGATTTTTGTCATGAATTCTAATCTAACTAAGGGTGTCAATCTTTCAAGGATTAAGAGACAACTCTTTTGGACATCACTTTATTAATTTCCCTAATTATCGGTAAGTCCTAAACTTTGGACGATGGTTAGTGGGTCGCAAAATTTGGAAGCCACGTGGACTCATGACCAAAGTAAGGCCCAATGGCCCTCACGCCCTTAGGTTTGGCTAGGTGGACCCAAGAAAGCTAACCAAGCCCAAACAAGGTCCATTAAGCCCATTCAAGCCCATCAAGCCAATAACTGAGTTTTGGAGGCTTGCATATAAATGAACCACGTGCATGAATAGTCTTATTGAATAGTAATCATATGGTTTAAGCCCTAATAACCTTCTAGAAGTCATTTAAGTGAAATGAGGACAATTTTGGCTTCTTGATTAGGGGTTGGACGTCACTTTAGGAGGGGGAAAGAAGAGGATGGGCTTCCTTTGTGGCATGTGCTCTTGTATTTATGAGCTTGAGGGAGATATTTTGTAGAATAACCCCTAGCGAAGTAGAATAGTTGGAAGGGAGGGTTTTAAGGAGAAATATGCTAGGTAGGTGGTAGAGCTACGAGTATTTTGTGCTATTAACACCTAAATTTTACCATTTTACTTAGGACTTAATCACATAAAAATTAGGGATTAATCTAAAAAAAAAGTAAGTAAAGTAAATAATGTTTGTTGAAGGCATAACATATATATTAGAAGTATTTATATTGTCAACAATGATTATTAAAATATTTAGAACAAATATAAAAAATTCAAAAAAATTTACAAAAAAAGTCAAAAAAATTCGAAATTAAAAAAAAAGGGGCCAGTAGGGCCGAGTTAGGGCCAGCCTTGGTCTGGCCCCTTCTTCTTTTCCCTTCTCCTTTTGGCGCCTGGGCCAGCCCCTCTCCCTTTATTTCAGCCCGGCCCACACCCAGATCTTCTTCCCCCTCACACGAGTCACACCTATACAGAAAAGAAACGATACAATGACAGAGAGTAGCAGGCCATAGCGCAATCACAGGGTCGGGGATTAAGCTGGCCGCGGCAGGCTAGTGGTGGCAGAAGCTAGGCATGGGAGAAGGAGGGGAGGAAGGAGAGACCGAGGGAGCTACAATGAGGGAGAGAGCGAATTTGAGAGTGAGAGGGAGGCCCGAGAGGGTCCTTTGTCGTTGGTAGAGGACCGCCCAATAGCCCCCACCTATCGCAGCTTTTGAACGAACCAGGTTGGTTTCTTTTTTTGTCTATCGATATACCCCATTTTTTGCAGGGCGTCAGGCCGAAGCTCGCGCCGACCAGTTCGCACGAGTTTCAGCCCAAACTGGTTCCCTTTGAGAGTAGATAGATGTTCTCATATGCATCGCTAATAGCCTAGGTTTGTTTTCAGGTCCATTATGAACCAGAGGTCCCTCGTTTCGTTAATGCACGCCAACTGTTTGTTAAAATGTCTGAATGAGACTTGTGTCCCATAGGCTATTTTGCTTGAGATCTGTTGTCATTGCTGAAGCTCATGTTAAATACAAATGTTTTGCTCCTCAGTTGATCTTGAATAATACTTGCGTGTCATGTATTGATCTCGGCCCGACCTCAACCCCCAAACAAACCTATGTTCATCAACTCAGCTAGTGCACTCCATATGTTTGACAAAATGCCCCACTGAAAGCCGAAAGCACAGTCCACTTAAGCTCTGAAACCGACTAGCGTTTGCTGCTATTCTTGTTAAATCATGTTTATTTGTCTTGTTCACACTTGTTTTGCATGAGATTTGCGTAAAACAGTGTGGTTTAGTGTCAAATCGGCAATGGTTTCTCTTTGCGCTGGAGAATCGCTGAGCGACCATCACTGAAGTGGGTGGCCAGGGACGGTCAGTGCTGGTGGAGATGGACGGCCAATGAATGACAATGGTTCAGCGAGGAATGGGGTGTAAGCCGTTCCAATCAGTGATGGTGTCTCGGTGAAGTTGCTGTCAGGGTTCGTGGGGGGAGAAGAAAACGAGGAGGATGCAGGAATTTCGGGAAGAAGAAAACGATGAGAGTGCAGGAATTTCAGGGAAAAGCAAACGACGAAGGGGAAGAAGAACAAAATAAAATAAAATAAAAAAACTAAGAAGAAAACAAGAGAAGAGAAAAACGAAGAGGGTGCAGGAACTTCGAGGAGAAAAGAAGATGAAGAAGGGTGAAGACTATGCCAAAAAAAAATAAAAAGAAAAAGAAAATAAAAAAGAGAAAAGGCAAAAATGTAAAAAATAGGAAGTAAAGAATGGGCTTTGCGGTTTGGGCTTGTTTGCTTCGTGGGTTGGAATAGATTGGGCTAAAGATAGAAATTGGAAATGGGCTTTCAGTTGGGCTAACAAAATTATGGATAAGAAAACACATTCCTCGGACTATCATTATTGCGAATAGTTAGGCTTTATGAGAAATCCTGATCTTGAAGATTTCCAATAGTACTCTAAATGGCTCCAAGTTCACAAGGCAAGGTTTACATGCGGGGGTATGTCCCTTTGTTAAGGATCACCGATGCCACCAAGTATTATTCAACTAGCGTTACTTGCTGCTTTCCAGTGGTGCAATAGCTTCCGCTAACACTGCAAGAGGACCCATTCTGGGCCGCTTTACCAATGGGAGCTGAGATCACAAGGACACTATCACACTGATCAAATCAATATGGAATATGTGCTGCCCCTAAAGCTCATATTGCCCGAGGAAGAGTTGGAAGGCAAAGAGAGGTTATACTATACCTCAACGAACTACATCCTCTAGCTTGAGATCCCGAAAAAACTACACTCGAAGGTCCCTGACACACCACTAATGATCACTAATCGTGTGGAGATCAAGCTTCTCATTTGTGGTAGATTAACTATAATTAACCATGTTTAGTGATTAACTTATTTATAGTTAATCCTTATTAGTAGTAAATTAGCATGTTAAACTTGTTTAATATTAAACTTTGCTATTAATTATGGGTTAAGGTTAATTAGCTCAATTGACCTTGGTTAGGGAGGATTAATTATATTTAATGATGTTTAGTAATGATTAATTATGATTAATTATTTTTGGTTAATAATTAATTATAATTAAATCTTTTATTTAAATATCAATAATTATTTTTATAATAAAATAATTAATTATTTTCGGAATTAATTATGAAAATTTATTTTTGCCTAATAATTATTTATTTATTTTTGAGGAATTAATTATTTTCAGATATTAATTAATTATTTTTGGGTAATAGATTAATTTCGAGTATTGAATTAATTAATTAATTTTTTGAGTAAAGGAATATTTTTGGGGAAATGAATACTTAATTATTTTTGGTTAATATTTAATTATTCTCAATCAATAATTCACGGATTATTCTTGAGTAATGGTTAATTGATTTTTCTAAGGCGATATAAATAATTAATTCTTGGTGGTGAATTAATTATCGTGGGTTGTTATTATTAATCTTGAATAATAGGCAAATTTTATGTGTATTCCTTGCTTGGATTATATACACTTACTTTACTTTTATAAGGACATGTTTTGCTATTTAAAGTGAGTATCCTGCAAGTAAATGAGGGATGTTATTTAAGAAGAATTTTACGAGCTAGTTTATGAGAGATTGAATGTGATTACCTTATCACTTGAGAAATAGGGTAAGAAAATATGAAAAAAGGGAAAGTTTGGAAAGTTGATATGTTTTTACTCATGTGATCACGTATGATTAGCTACTGCATTCTATACATGGAGTTTACTATGAACTACTGTGTAAGCACGAATCCCGTCTGCATCGATTTAATGAAAGATAATGAAAAGAGCATGAGTGATTGGTGTGTTTGTATGGTCACATAAGAGAACCCATCATCCAGTGGGGTCTATGGTTGACAAAGTCCGATTTATCAGAATTCTTGCTTGGGGTCTAGAAGCCAAGTCACCATAGAAGCTGGACCGATGCTCCTTTATGGAATACCGTCTGGGCGGAGGTCCCATGACATAGCTGTGCTTAATGGGATGGAACGATACCCAATTATGCCGATAGACTACTAACTCTTCTGTTGGTGGTATTCCCCTAAGGTTGTAAATAATCAGAACATGAATGAGTACATTGTGTAAGGGAAAGCCTAAAATGCGTATATGATATATCTATTGTACCAAGATGGACATGTGATAAACTGTATCATACATATTGTGTGTGCCAAGATGAGATAAGGATGCTTATGGATGCATTCATGACTGTTAATGACTATAAATGGGTTGGGACCTAATCGTGCTTATAGTATTGGCAAAGTGAGAATTCCTTTGTTATTAATTTGTTGTCGATGGAAAGGTTGTACATTTACATTTAGGGCACACTTGAGGTGAGTAGATTTCCTAACCAAGGCTGAGGTCATTTAACTTGCTGAGTTTTATCTCATTTGTTGTTGTTCACCACTTTTAGGACCTTAGTATGACACTTTATTCAGTGCGCTTCGATGTCCCAATGGACATGGGCACTGTTGTTACAACACAACTCATTCTAGGTCGCAATCAATTTTTGAGCATCATATCATCACCATGTGGGTGGATAAGGGAGGAAACCTTTACACGCCGCACATGTTCATAGCGTGGTTTGCAAGGCTAGGGGATATGGTATACGGCCTTTTTAGGAGCTTTGATGGACCATTGCCGCATGAGGGTCTCGATAAGGAGGTTTAGGATTCCACGGACATTGATCCTCCAAATGGTGTCATGGTGGACCCCTTATATGAGGAATCCGACCCATTGGTGTGCAGTGATTAGGTGCCTAATGCTTGATCTTTTTGGCTAACCCTTTTGTTGATTGGAGTAGATTATCCCAGCCTAGTCCCTTTTTGTGTAAGCCTAAGGAAAGCACCCAAGGAAGGACATGTATATCTATTTTCTAGGGTTAATCTCAGTAAATAAATAAAAATGATGCTTTTGCTATTGTTGTGTCTTTTTGCTATCCATGTTGTTAATGTTGACTAGGTGAAGTTCAAGTTGCTTCTGCATGTGCTTTAATAAATAATAAAAAAAAAGGTCAACAACGCGTCTTAGGATTCGCATTCAAATGACCGTTAGAGAATAGGAGTTGTCGCGTGCTTGAAGGTTGGGACGTGACATTTTATAACCGTGATTGTATCAAGTTGAAGTTGAGCTTGATATCTTGATTATCTCCTGGTCAAGCTCAAGCTGCAAATTGAATGCTCCATAACTCGAGTGGAGTTTCAAGCATCTAGTATCTCACAGTAGTTGAACTCGAGCTTTGCACTGCCGCAATTTTATACATTTGAACATTGGTAGGTTACTCTTTCAGTAGAGTGAAAAGAAAGGCCATCGAAAAGTTTGCCAGTACTCGCTAAAATCACATAAAGCACTCGTGTCACTCTAGAACTATGTAGGGGTTAAAAGATAAGCCCATGGAAAAGGAACGTGAACATGCTAAGTGCACTTGAATATTTGTACTAAATTGTTTTTTTGAGAAAAAACCATTAGAGAAAAGAAAATATTCAAGTCAGAATCTACAAGAAGGATAATTATTGCATGAAAAAAATGAGAGGAAAGTATATCATCACATTAGGAGGAAGTCTACTGACATATGTTACTTTAGCTCCACAAAGTTATCTTCTTCTGAACTGAACCATTTCAACTGTCTTAGAACATCGACTTTTAATTTAACCCTACTTTGTCCTCCAAATCTCCACCAGCTCTTCAAAGAAAAAGGCATGCTGCCTAATACCTTCAATAGCAATTGAAAGTAAAAGTGGTTGTTCTCCGGGCTGACCAGACCAGTAATGTATAGAGTAACAGCCATTTAACAGATGCACGTTTTGGGACAGAAATTTCTACCATAGACTGTGTCATGAAGGCTACATTAGATGGTGGGACACATTTACGTTTTGCAGCTCAAGTCTTGTTTGGTTTCTAGTTCAATCGGGAATAGATGGTGGCCGGTCTAAGAGGTTTAATGATGTAACACAGGTTAGAACGAATGGGTGACTAGAGAGATGAACCAATGGGAAAGAAAGAATGAGAGAAGGGTTGTGTTTAACATTGAATTCAAGGAATTCGCAAGCCCTGACGTAATCATCGATATAAATTCTCGACATTAGGCCCTAGATCCTAAAATTATAATGCATCTATTCCTAAAGGCAAAGAATGCAATAAAAATGTGTATGCTGTATGCAAGATTGACACTTTTGTTGGGAGTCAAGTTCTGTCGTTATCGGAGAATTCAATTTCTAATTTTTCATAAAACGCATGAATGACCAATGGAGAAAACTTTAGGTGTCAACGCCCAGCCTCCACGATTTTTCAATCACCGAAAGCCACAGCTTTTCCTCTTCCTTCCACTCACGTTACGGTTTCCTCTCATCTCCAACTCACGCTCGGTCCCTCGCGGTCGGCTGAAGGTCCTTATCTCTTTCTCCGTTTTTCCTCTCCACTAACTCGCTAGTTTTTTCAGAAAAACCTTCAGCAGAATTGCTCTATCACCCGAATTCGTGGTTGCATTGCCGTGTCCTTCTCTTAGATATCCATCTCTGTCATCCCAGCTCAATCGAGCTGAAAATGCCGTTATCTTTCCTTCAATTGAACTTCCACAAATTTTTGAAATTTACGATCATCTGAAGTCATATCCAACTCCAACAACATGACCAACTGCCCCCATTTTGAAGTTGAAGCGAATCCCGCAATCCCTTATATGAGATTTAGCACGTCTTGCATGTCAGGCCTTCTATTGAGCTCGTCGAAATTCATAGCCGAGCCCTGTTTCCTTTAATGCGAAGTCACCTGCGATCTTTATAAAAAAAAGTTCAGACTCGCACCAAATAGGCGGCTAAGTTGAGGAAATAATTTTTGAAAGTTTTAGGAGGAGGTCGTCTTGAAAAATTTTTGTTATTATGTTGTTGAGCAGTTGCATGTTCCACTTCCCATTACTTTGTGACGATGTCTAGAACACCAATTCAAGTTGTTGACATTAATAAGTAGTTTATCGGATATAATTCTTATACATCTAATAGTGCGTAAGGCTTCCCTCAATTAGCCTTTGAAAATTCCCTAAAAAGACTGCATGAACATGCACGCTTGTCCTGAAAATTGTTTGCTGCTATGAGATCTTACGCTAATCGGAATTGCTTGTACTCTTCAAAATTATTTGCTATTGCGATGAAGAGGCATAAAACTGAATCTAAACTAAGATTACACTTTATGACCGCACTTTACTAGATTATCAAAAAATGAAATCGCTCGCCAATTGAAATTGTGCAATGAATAAAATTGCATGCTATCATTAATTGCACGTTGATATAAAAATCAAATACTGATTTTGTCCAAAATCATGTTTCGTCTTTGTCATTTGTTTATCGGTAGATTTGGCATTGAATTCATGTCCATTTAATTGGACTTTTTTTTTTAATGGAAATCGCTAAGAAAATGCGTTTTCCTCCTTGACAATGATTCTGACAAAGTTGAACTTTTCCAAAGATTTTGTTCTCAAAGGTGTGACTTTTATGATTTTTGATGATATCTCGATTCGTGGGTCGGGTCTTCATTTAGGAAAACAGTTTTAACATTCATGTGGTGTAACTCAATATCAAAATGAGCTACTAATACCATGATCACCTTAAAAGAATCTTTAGAAGAGACTAGAGAAAAGTTGCTTCATAATCTATTCCTTCTCTTTGAGTGAAGCCGTTGACTACCGGTATGGTTTTAAACTTTTAGATTTTTCCTTTGGAATCCCTTTTAGTCTTATAAACCTACTTGTAACCAATGGGTTTGAAACCTTTAGGTAACTTGATGAGCTATCAAACACCATTATGTTTCATAGACTGTATCTCATCTTTCATTGCATCTAATTACAATTTTAATTGAGGACAAGAACGGCATTTGTATAAGTTACTGGGTCTATAACACAAATGATATCATAGTCATGCTCTCCTAAATAGACTATATAGTCCAAAAGTATAGTTGAACGCCTTTCCTTAGTAGATCTCATAAGTGGAGTTATGGCAACCTCATTCTAAATCTAAGGAGCTTGAAGAACTTCATTAGGAGTTGTCTCAACAATAGGGTCCTAAGCCTCAACAAATTTAATCTGTGGTATAGTAGACTCCATAATTGTCTGCTCAAGTAAGGAAAAAGATAGCGTAGCCCCACTATATTGTTATCATTAATAGTCTATAAGCAATTATCCTTTTCGGCCACATCAAACTCTAAAAATTTTGCTATTTGTGATTCCAAAATTTTGTTACTCCATTGGAATTATAAAATCGATAGCCCTTCGAATGATCTAGATAAGATACAAAATAGCACTAAATGGTTCTAGAGTCCAACTTACCTAATGTTGGATTGTATAACCTCACTTTTGTAGAACACTCCCAAACCTTAAGATGGTTCAAATTAAGTTTACGTCTAGTCTATAACTCAAAGAGAGTCAATGGAACAGCTTTGGTGAGAACATGGTTCAGTCCTACTAATCAAACACCTCACCATTTCCATAAGAGTGTAATTGCGCCTTTTGGCCACACAATTCTGGTCAAGATTCCCAAGCATAGTAAATTGAGCCATCATTCTAGAATCCTCCAAGTATTTTGCAAATGGTCCTTTAATTTGTCTAGCATGGCAATGCCTGCTATAATACTCACCACAATGATCAGATTTGACAACTTTTATGACATTTCCCAATTGCTTCTCGACTTCAATCCGAAAAATTTTAAATTTGTCAAGAGACTTAGACTTTTCCTTAATCAAGTACAGATAACCATATCGGGAATAGTCATCAATAAATGTGATGAAATGAAAATTTCTACAAAAGTCTACCATGTAGGGTCCACTAATATCGATGTGAATGATCTCTAACAAGTTGGAACTTCGGAGTGTTGTTTTCTTCTTCATCTTAGTCATCTTTCTCTTACAACCGTTTATGTAAGTCTCTAGGTCACTATCGAGGGTAAGTAGAATGTGTGCATTTACTAGCCTTTCTACTCTTTCTCTAGAGATGTGACCAAGACGTCTATGTCACAATGCATAAGATTGGTCCTTAGGCAAAGGTCTTTTGGGAAATAACTTTCTTAGTTATACAGGTGATGTATATTTTGTCAGAAGATAAAACACAATTTATACAATCCATTGAACATATTGCAGCACCCAACTTTATTTGAATTAAAGAACATAGATATAATATTATTCTTTATTTCAAAAGAGTAGCCACACATATCTAAACATGAGATAGAAACTAACTTTTGGAATGTGCATAAAAAGTGTTTCTTAATATCAATCGAAACCAGAATTCAGAATCAAAATGATATCTCTCATGAACTCAACATTGACTTTATCATTGCTTCCCATAGTAAGATTTGATTCATCTTGATTTGACTTTCTTGATTTATAAATTCATGTACGTTTACGCTTAGATAACCAAGCTTTGTATTTGTTGCATTCTTTCCTTATGTGTCTTGTTTTCCCACAAAAATAGCAACAAATATTGTTCTTCTTGATAGATGCTATCTCGGGACCTAGATTGTTAGAAGGATTTGGGTTTTCAGCAATTCCTTTCTAAGTACGATTCTTGAATTTCTTACCAATTTTACTACCAAAACTCAAAGCATACAAAGTAAGGTGTCCTTTTTCTTTCTTCAATTTCCCTTCCTCTGCCACTATCCTAGCTATAAGGTCATTAATGGACCAGGTCTCATCTTGAAAGTTATAATTAATCTTGATAATCCCAAAATCAAGAAGAAGGGTGTTTAAGACAATGCACAATACAAACATCAAGAATGGTAACTTGAAGAACTTGAAGTTTTATTTATAGGTCTACCAATCTAAGAACATAGTCCCTAACCCCACTAGAACCATCATACTTCATATTAAGAGTGTCTATAAGAGTGTCCTTATCTGAACATTAGATAAAATACGATTTCTAGCCTCTAAGGCTTCCATCATTTGCCTAATGATGCAACTAGTTGGCAAGCTACTCCTTAAATGTTCCTGAATGCATCATTTCATAATGAGTAGGCAAATCCTATTGCTTTTTTCACAAGTAGCAAAGTGTGCTATTTGAGATTATGTACTAATACTAGTAAAATCTTCTAACTTAACATCGTTAAGAGTGATATGAACATGTGTCAGCTCCATCCCAAACAATAAATCCTCTTTCCATTTTTTAAAGTTTGAGTTAGTAAAAGCCTCAATCGCAATGTAGTTGCCATTTACAAAGAATGTGACTAATTTGACAACCAATGCATATAATTAGCATCATATGAATACTACGTAACTTGCACACCAAGAGGGTTACATACATCATCATATAATCACCTTTGAGCAGAGTAAATGACATAAAATCGTATACTTTCTACATGACAGCAGCCTTGAGAATATATTCCAACCTTTTATGAATTTTTCCACCTTTGAATATATGAACTACTAGAGTCAGTTACTCCTCAACCATATCTTGTTCATGACATAATCACCTCATTTGGGAGCATGACCAAGCATTAGTACAGGAGACATCCTATCACAATATGAGATTGATATTTTTCAAATCCAATCAAGCGTGTTATTTGGCGGTCACAACTTAATTGAATCCTTGAAAATCACTCATACAGGGGTTTTTGACTTTGTGTCTCACACTCACCATAAGTATGTAATTTAAACTTGATAACAGGGGCATTTGTTACCAAAATCACATGTCATGCTAATTACATTATTTTATTCATTAATACATGTTAAATCTTATATATATTATTAATGAATCATACTCTACACATTCTTTATATGATGATATGCATGTGAGTTAAGAATTGTAACTATAGAGAAATATGAGAAAATACGCAAAAGTACCCCAAAAAACACGCACACTTAGGGTTACGTGTGTGTTTTCATATCCATGAAAGTATTAAACATTAAAATAAATACATCACAATGTGGAGAATCTCCATATGAGCACGCCGATACCAAGACCAATCTGATCAAAGCTCAGATGCGCTCATATGAAATATCGAAGTGTTCGGCCCGCGAAATGCATGCGCTAGGCATGCTAGCAGGTTTGGACCGCCGATTGGACCGGGTCTTGGTTCAACTGGACCAATCAATCCAACCAATTGACTGATCTGATCAACTTGGTCAACTGTGTCATGCCCCAACCTTGGGATATGCAACAACCCCTATTCATTAAGGTCAAATGAGTGCAACGTCCCAAAATGCGTTGCTAACCACTCTTTTTTATCTTTATATTTATGCACATGCGGAAGCTAAACATTAAACACCCAATCAAACAATAGCAACAAGGATAGTTAGAAAGACAAATAACACAAAAGCGACCTCGCCATTTTATTTATTTACTAGATTAACTCTTGGGAACAAGTACATGTACAACTCTACAGGTGGGTACTGTTTTGACTGCCATCAAAAATATATAAGGGGGCAAAAAGGTCAATCTACTTCATCTTAAATGGGGTCGAGATCTGGTTCGTCAAAAAGTCAGGGGGTCAGGCATGTCCATTAAGGGTTGTCAAGTTAGATGAACGGCAAATCCGGGTCATGCTCCAATAGATTGTAATCCGACAGGTACTTCGATTTTGGCTGGAGCTTAGAGTCTAAGTCCTCCATGGCTCCATCAAAAGGGTTGATGTCCATGGGGTTCCAAGTCTCGTGGCCGAGGCCGTTGCTAGGAGGACCATCAAATTCACGCAGGGACCATATAGAACATCTCTCTTCCAAATAGACCACACTTGGAACACATGGGCACCCAGAAAGTTAGCCCCTCTTCCACCTATAGGGTGGTCATGTGACGCTCAAACAAATATGGATTGTCTAGAAAGTTGTAATGTATGACTACGGTGTCCCAGTCTCAAGGGACTTCAAAACGCATCAAGTGTTGCGTCATGTTAGGGATCTGAAATAGTTAAATCAGAACTAGTGAGACAAAATTTTAGTGAGTCAAAACCCTAAATCTTGGTTAGGGTATCAATTTGCTTAGGGCTACCTAGCAAGTAAGTCCATCATAGCGAACAACCAATAGTCAAATCAATTCGTAAGCAACCTTACCTTGCAACTGCATAGACTCTGCATGAAACAACTCACTCATACCAAAAACAATGCCGAACAGATATTCACATAATTTGAACACCATTCATAACATTTCAGGCAATAACGTTCTAGCATGTTTTAATTATTATGACCCTTAGGGCCACGACATAACCTGAAGATTAACAGTCCTCCAGCCTGACCTAACATTATGCCGCCCCACTAGACACGACATCGTCTGAATCTTTTGCCACAGATGGCATGTATAGAGCATCGGTCAAGCCTCAACTACGACTCGACATCCGGACACCCATTGGGCATTCGATAAATCAAACATCGTCTCCCTATACTCACGCTAGGTGACAGGTTCATTTTAATATGTCAACACAAACATCTCAAATTGTTTAATCTTTTTAATTCTCAAGGTACTCATACTGCAATCAATCTGGGACACACATAAAATTCGCATACAAACTAATTGATAACTCGTATAATGTCCACTTATTATCCAAACGGATATTCACATAATTAGAACACCATTCATAACATTTCAGGCAATAACGTTATGGCATGTTTTAATTATTACGACCCTTAGGGCCACGGCACAACCTGAAGATTAACAGTCCTTCGACTTGACCTGGCATTATGCCACCCCACCGGACACAACATCATTTGAATCTTCTGCCACAAATGGCATATATAGAGCATTGGTCCGGCCTCAACTACGACTCTACATCTGGACACCCATTGGGCATTCAATAAATCAAACATTGTCTCCCTAAACTCATGTTGGGTGACGGGTTCATTTTAATATGTCCACACAAACATCTCAGATTGTTTAATCTTTTTAATTCTCAAGGTACTCATACTGCAATCAATTTGTGACACGCATAAAATTAACATACAAACTAACTAATAACTCGTATAACATACATTTATTATCCTTTTGCAATAATCCAATAGTTAATTATTGACATAAATCAAACTTAACCATAATTTATTATCACCGAAATAATTAATCGTAGTTAATTATTACAAACGATAATTTATTATCACTACAAATAAATAATCATAATTAATTACTTGTAAAATAAATAAATAAAATTAATTATATTTAAATCCAATTTAACCATTTAATTAGCACAAATCATGATTAAATTGTAGTTAACAAACACTAAGTAATATTAGTGACATTAACCGTCATTAAACTTAATTAACTATAACTAATCACCTAATCCAGATTAGTCCTAAACTAATCTATCCCTAATTGAGATTAATACACTAATCAAGGGATTAGCACAATAACTTACCGGTTCGTGGCAGCGACAGCACAGGCACGACAGTGGTAGTGAGGGGAACGCACGGATGCCTCCGGCACATCAAGGCGAGACGGCACGGAAATAGGTCTCCGCGGGGGATAGCTCGGCCAATAAGGGATGCCGAGAGAGAGAGGGACGTGGCGGCTCTAGTGCGGCTGTACATAGATGAAGGTGGCTCGAGGACAGGCTTTGGATGGTGGCGAGAGTGGTGTGAGGCGGTAGCCTGGCTCGGCAACGAGGAGGACAGAAAGAAAAGAACTGGGACAGAGAGGATGTGGTGACGGACGGTGGTGGCTTGGGGCTTGGGCGAGCAGCGGCTTATGGCGCCAACCAACGCAACAACATCGACGAAGGGGGCAGCAGCTGGTTGATCCAGCGACGAGAGCTGGCTCAGCAAAACAAAGTCGAGAGAGGGGGGAGTGGGGACTGGGTTGGTCGGGGGCGGTTTGGTAATGCTCGCGGGTGGCAGACGAACGGCAACTCAGCGGCAGTCTAGCGGTGAGCAGGTGGAGCAATGACGACGACGGTTGGCAGCGATTAAGCCATATAAAATAGGCCACACCCGAAAACTAGAGGAGGAGAGAGGAACGGCCGAACGGCGGTCCGGTGTCGGGCGGTGGCTCTAGCAGCGAGTAAGGACTCTGGCTAAGTTGCGGCAGTGGCGACTGAGGGTGGAACGTAGCTGACTCGGTAGATCAGAGGGAAAAGAATGGAAGAGGAGAGGAAGAAGGGGAAGTGGGGCAGAAGGAGGGACGCCCGGGTGAGGGTGGAACCATGCGGGGGAAGAGATAGAGAAAGGAGAGAATGGAGGGGACGTGCACAAATTTTTGTGCCCCCTCCCATCCCACATGATTTTCCCCACAATTTTGTCTCTTTGCACGTTAATGCGAAAGGATATTTTGATCATTTCCGCCAATTTTTACGCCAGCTCTCAAAAATGCCCTTGGTTTAGAAATTCAAGAAGCGCCAAACTCTCAAGTTCAAATTTTCAACTTATCGATCCTCTTTCCGACATTTCCAAGTAAATCGAAAATTTGGAAATTAATAAGGCAATATCCAATAATTTAGTCTTGATATCTTGAAAAGCTTGATACCCAAGATTGGATTAAATTCATGGCTAAGTTCAATCAATTGCAATTTTAATACATCTCAGATTAACGGGTTACTTTTAGGAGTTATGCAATAATATTAATTCACATTTGAGTCTCCTCAAATTAGGGATGACCTCGGTTGTCTTGTAATTGCATCAGATCAATTGCTCAACCCTCGTCAATCCTTATGATCGAATCTTCGTCTATAGTCAAGTTCTCTAGTCATACATGCACTTAAATCTTCAGTAGTCTTTTCTTTTTATTTAGTATCTCATGAGCAATAAGTTTAGAAGAAGACTTAACTAATAGCATATTGGTGAATATTCAATCATATGATTTAAAATAGATCGAAAATTTAGGACGTCACAAACTGATGCCAGGTCAACCAATCAACTTAAGTCAGTTCAATCCGAGTCGGATCAAATCAAGTCGGATCGGATGACGTCATGGATGCTATCACTGGACATGTGTCATGCGATCATGAAGCAGTGACACGTGAGGTCATCGGAGACACGTGTCACAAGGCATGACACGTGTCCACATGATGATGTCATGTCAGTGTGGCGATGGTGCAGGTGACGTTATGTGTGACGTCACCTTGCCAGCTAAGGCAGTCTACACGTTGTGCACTATACGCACGTGGCGGTGCGTGAAGATGCTCGCCGACGCCTCCTTGACGCGTGGAGGTGCGTCCTGCCTCTGCTAGAGGCATGCCACCTATCAAAATTTTCGTCTCGACAAGAGGAGTCCGAATATGTGATCAAAATTCATTTTCAATGGACCAAAAGTGACGAAAACAGGCAAAACAGTCCAAAACCTAACCAACTCCTAAACGCTCATGGGGGCACATCTGGACTCCACTGAAGCGCGCTACCTACCGATGTGCTCATCTCATCAAGACGGGTCCAAATATGTGATTAGAATCAAGCTTCAATGGATAAAATTTCCGGAAACAGGCCAAATCCAAAAGTTCAAGTTCTAGACTATGTTGGCTCAATACACGTGTCAACTGTTGAAATGGCATCCCAGGATTAGCATAACTAGAACTCGAATACAACAACAGAGAAAATGAGAGATTTGCACACCTGGTTCATAATTTATTGTTCTTGATGCGAATTGGCGACAATCCAATGCTCAAGATCTTCTCTGCCCTCAAGACTTTGGCTCATTGAGACTACCACCTCACGAACAGTTCGTTTGCCTTATGTGAGGAATGTGGGTGTGCATGCGAAAACCACTCAGAGGTTTAGAGGAGAGATTTAACACTTTTTAGAGTTTTTGGCTAGGCCCTCTTATCATAGGCCAAGCCCAACTCAGCACGCACAAGTCAAACCCATATTTGATCTGTTAAGAAACTTTATATTTTATCTTAATAGATCAATCACCATAAAATGGTAAATTATAATAACAATTAATGTAGTCCACATTAAGAAAACTCTTATGCTCCCTACCACCTTGGCCTTACATCAAAACCTAGTATTGTTAGCATCTTTAGTGTGCTTACTATCTAAAAGTTCCCTTCCACTTTATCCTTTTTTTCAAAGCAAGTTAGGTGCCATGAAGCATGTCAACCCCAACATTATGCTAACACGCAAGATAAACCAGCTAAGAATCACCACCATGGAGGCAAGTGAAAGTGTCGTTTGTTCAAGTTACATGGAAGAGGATTTTTCCTCAAAGATAACAAGATGAACGAATACGAGAGGTGGTTCCAAAACCTAGATGAAAGGTGAGCCAACATTAAGCTTTATCTCTAACACATTGAAAGAAAAAATAAGGCCCTTCCACTTAAGCCCCACTAATTCTATGGCCATACTGTCATCAACTATCCTTTTCAGTCAAATGATAAATACCTTATCCATCTCTGTTGAACCTCAGGCAATTTCTTACAAAGAGTCGACAATATTTTGGCACACCCAGCACCCTCTCCAGTGATTCAACTTTAAGAATGGGATACTTGAAAATGAAACTATAACCATTGGCATCAAATGTGGAGTAAAGCTAGTGGTGATCTTTGACTGTGCAGCGTTAGATAATCCCAATTCAACCTCTGGAACTGCAGGAAACAAAGATGATACGAAAGAAGCAAGCCAGGTTATTGCATTTGCCTAATTTAATTCATTGATGAGTTAAGAGTCATCAAATTCCCAGACCCAGCTCAATATAGCAAACGAAAAAGGAAAAAAATGTCATCAGATTAACAAATAAGAATTCAATAACGTAAATGCCTTATCAGTCGAATTGCAACATCTTCCCCAACTCTATTTGGTAATTTAAGATGGAAGGGAATGAACAAATAGCAAACTAATAGAGAAGAAAAATGTAATTTCACTCTCTTTTGAAAATGAACATTAAAGACAAATGACCAGAGGAAAATTGAGTTAGTTGATTGTTGACAATACCTCTTGTCAAACCATTTTTTTTTATGCCTTCTTAGTAAACGTAATATTATTTAAATAATTTTTTGGATCAAAGGGAATAATTGTGTTCACCTTTTCTCTCCATGATTAACCCATAAGAAATTTCGTTATTGAAAAAATGCAGGAACTGAACAAGGTGAGTCGGTCACTTAAATCTTGTAAATTTCATGCATAAATGGCTAAATACTAGAATGGAGAAAGATAGTTCACAAATCACACAATGACTCAAGACTTGAGGCTCTTCAACTTCAGTTCAAAAGTAACCAAAAACAGCACCTTTAATTCTCCATGAAGGAAGTAACTAAATCACATACTGCAAAACATGTATCAATAATTCACTTTCCGGCAACTGGGCGTTAATTTCTTTATTTCATTCCTCAAAATCATGATTCTTCTCAAGCGAAATTAAAAAAATACTCCATCAAGTGAGACCAATACTCTGTACCACCTCTGCCTAACAGCAAAACCTAGCATATGTTAGCATCTTCAGTGTGCTTACTATTTAAAAGTTCCCTTCCACTTTATTCATTTTTTCTAAGCAAGTTAGGTAATGTCAATGCCCGACATTAGGCTGATGTGCAACATAAGCTAGCTAAGAATCACTACCGTAGAGGCAAGTGAAAGTTCCGCATGTTCATGATACATGAAAAAGGATTTTCCCTCAAAGATAACAAGATGAATGAATATAAGAGGTGATTCCAAAACCAAGATGAAAGGTTAGCTAAAGGAAAACTCATAAAACAAGACACGGCAATATTTAAGTCTCATCTCTAACGCAGCAACAAAAGAACACTAGTTCTATGGACTTACCATAATTGACTATCTATGGACAATAGTTCTCTGAAGTTTCCATCTCTGTTGAACCTCGGGCAGCCAGTTACGTAGAGTTCACAAGATTTTGGCACACCCAACACGCTCTCCAGTGATTCACAGCGACGAAACTCCAATCTTTTCAGACTCTGTAAATTAGACAGATCAAATTCGTTTAAACTTTTAACAGAATTGCAGTCCGAAATATACAAATCCTGCAACGATTTCAATTCTTCCAAACCCTGAATCTCAATTAGCCGAGGCAATCGGTAAAGGAATAAACACAGGATCTCCTTAAGACCAGGCAGAATGGGCAGCGTCTTGAGTAATGGACAGTCGAACATTGTCAATCGATTGAATTTTTGTAGCTTTCCAAGCACCTCAAATCGAATCTCTCTCAGAGAATATCTTGTAATAGATAGCGTCGACAAATTCTCCAAGTTGGAAAAGACTGACCAATCTATCGGTGATTGGACATCCTCTAAAATCAACCGTTGAAGGTTGGATGGAAGCCTAGTAAGAGATTGGGAGTCGGCACAACTCATGCGGAGGCGTTGTAGCTGAGAGAGGGAACTAAAATCTGTTGGAGGTAAGGCCACTTTTCCAACAAGCAAGGTCAAATCCCTTAGAGCATGTAGTCTCTCAATCCCCTCTGTGTTGGGTTCTTCTTGCACTACTCCTCTGACTATACAAAGCTCAGCTAAATTGGTTAGGTTTGACAAGTCGGGGATTGTGTTCAACGACTCTGATGTAATGGTTAAGGATGTTAGACTCTTCGGAAGCTCTGGCAGCTGTTGAATTGAATCACAATTCCATAATTCAAGCATTAGGAGATTTGAAAGCTGATTGATGGTTGTCGGCAATCCACTAAATTGGCCACCAGATAAGTTTAAAAATTTCAACGAGGATAGTGCCCCAATTTCACTTGGAATTTCCCCCTCCAGATGTTCAGAGCGGGCATGTAACTGTTCCAAACTTTTCAACATTCCAATGGTTTTTGGAAGTTCACTTATGCGGCTATCATTCAAATTTAGTACCTTCAACTTTTTGAGATTAACAATACAATCAGGTAAGTTTCTAATTTTTGAACCGCTCAAATCCAACTCGACCAATGACTGGAGCCTCCCAATCGAGTCTGGTAGATTTTCTAAATAGCAATCCGAGCAACGTAAGACTTCCAACCTTTCAAGATGTCCAATAGAATGAGGTAACTCGTGGATTTTTAAAAATCGGACATCTAGCTCAAGTAGTGACTCTAATTGTCCAATAGAGTTAGGAAGCTTTCGAAATTCCCTACATGGCAAGATTTGATGCTTCTCATTTGCTAAATTATCAATCAAGTGAGGCTTCATTGAGAGTGTCCAATTTATTCTTAGCACTATCAAAGATTTTAGACCTCCGATGGACTCCGGTAGTGACTCAATAGCTCCACTCTTTATCTTTAGGTAATGAAGATGTTGTAGATTACCAATGGACTTATCAATCTTTCTTAGTTTAGTACATTTGAGAATCAATTTCTCCAATTGCGAGATTGCGGAGAACTTGGGTGTCTTTCTAAGGAATGGACAATCCTTGAGTTGTAGGATTTTCACCTGTTTTGCTACCTACAAATTAATTGAGTTGGAACTCAAAAAAGAGGAAGAGTAAATGTAATGCAAAAGTGTGTCATGAGATCATACCATGATTTGACAACATCCTCCCCAATCTTCTATAACGTTATTCCCAGATAGCGTGAGAATAGTTAGGTTCTTCAACTCAAAGTTGATAGCTTGGAATTTTGAAGGGCAATTGCTCCAAGAGAGCCATCTCAACTCTGAGAAAACATTCTTAAAGTCTCCTTCAAAGTTTCCATGGTCCAATTGAAGGAATCTAAGGTTGACCAAACTTGCAAATTGCTTGGGCTTAAAGTTGTACGTCTTCTTAGGGTCAAGTGTACCAAGATTGAGTGCCACTATGTCTTTGGCTCCCTGGAAAATAAAAGTAGCAACCAATGAGTACATATGTCTATTTGACTTGATGTTAGATCAAAAAAGGTGATGACACAAATGGATGGACTGGAAAACATTTAGAGGTAAAGATTACCGTTTCTGTTTGCACTACACGAAGGGCATCCTTGGGAGACCACAACCTACTACCCCTCATATGGATTTCGCCACTTTCTGGGTGGACGATATTCCTTCCAAGATCTCTAAGTTGGTCGTGCATCCATAGTTTATCATCGCTGAATATCTTTATCAAAGACATACGTTTGAGGATATTGACCTCGATTTCGGTCGGATACCCAAAAATTGCATCCCAATATTTAATTGCCGTTTTTTTCTCTTCGTTGAAGTAGAAACATGCAATATCAAGAAAAATTTGTTGTTGATTAGGCTCCAATGCTTCATAGCTTATCATTAGCTTCTTCTTGACATCCTCATTCATCACCTTCTTTAACTTACATAGGGCGTCTTCCCATGTGCTTAGGCATTTTCCACTTAGCATGGAGCCTACGACATCGAGAGCCAATGGAAGTCCTCCTAGCGCATTGATTAGCTTTATTGTGATATCCATGTAATCAGGTGGAGGCTTTGCACGTCCCAAGGCACGCTCACAGAAAAGTTGAAGAGCATCATGCAAATTCATCTCCGGCATGTCGTAGAATGAAAATTGTCTACTGGTAGAGGCTAGGACATCGTCATCCTCACCTTCCTTTATCAAGAATTCAATATTCCTTGTTGTTATGAGGATTCTACTACCCCCACCAAACCAGTTGAGTTCACCTGCAAGTCTCATGATTTGGTCCCAACCATCAATGTCATCGAGAACAAGGAGGACTTTCTTGCCATGGAACCTTGTCTTGATTAAGTCAGCCCCTTCATCAATGAAGGAGAGGTTTGTGCAACTAAGATTGAGAATGTTAGATAGCAATTTCTTTTGTAAGTTTATTATATCATGAGTCCGGACATATTTAAGAAAGGAGCAATGACCCTGAAACTGAGGGGAGATTTGCCTGAAGATGGCCTCGGCCAATGTCGTCTTTCCAAATCCACCCATACCATGAATCACGATAGACCGTACATCAAAAGCACCTAGATCTAGCAGATTCATAATGTGATCCATTCGATCCTTAATTCCCACCAAACGATTAGGCATGTCCATCCGTCTTGTCCGTAACAAATTGGAAACCTCCTCCACCACGAGGCTTGTAATTCTATATAAGCTGCCACATACATAACATGCAGTCATCTCAGATTAAAAAGTCACATATGGAATCTATGCCCGTTCTCACTAGAAGGTGATCATCAAATTCAAAGTAATTGACTTTGAAAGCAAACAACATAAAAAGAGTGAAAGCTGCTGAGCCATTTGCCAAAAAAAAACACACAAATGAAAGCTGCTGCTGCCAAGATTCTTTGGTCCGGTAAAAGGTGGGAAAAGGGTTATTTCATGACAAAGGTCTAATTGGGCTTTGACTAGAATTCCTTGATAAACCCGGTCTATTTTATCTCTCTGGCCACTAAGGATGAGTTTGAAGATTGACGAAAACAAAAAGGATTTCTCACCTTACTTGGAATTTAGGAAACAAATAAGGTTGGCAAGTTCATATAAAATTGACAACTTTAAAACTAGGATGGCCCCAAGGCAAAGGAAATCTGCAACTTGTGGTGACCTAAATAAGATCTGGGGCCGTGAATAGGTCCGTGGTTAAAGCAAGACCAATGGCCTAAGTTTTTTTGAAGCATTTTGCTAGCTGAAATGTGAGCTGGGAAGGTAAGAGATTTTAATTTTAACTTTTCACACATATATTGCCTTGCTATTTTATCACATCTTAGATTTTCATAATTATATTATTTTTGCATTATTGATTAATTAATTAAGTTGATATACTTTAAGACTATTGTTACCAAAACTTGGGATTAAAAGTGAAAAGTCAATTTGAGCAAGAAACGTTGCTCCCTGAGCAAAATTTCTAGCTCCCTCACTGCGTCCGATCCAACCGCACATCGAATAAGATTGGACAGCAGCAAACTAAATGTTATTATTCTGGAAAAAGTATTGTAGAATATAATCTTGAAATTAAGAAAATGGAAATAAACTTAACGGAAGAAGCTAACAATACCCGTAATCTTTTAGATTCCATCCCTTAATTTTGGCAACCTCTCTTAAAGCTTCCTCCCACTGCTTTGCCATATCCTTTCCGGAGTCACTCTCGTGCTTCTGGAGGGCTTTTGTATATAACTCAGTCTTAAGCTTAACATCATCCGCATCCACATCGTAGAATATAGGGAGTATCACTTTCTCAGCGTTGTCTCTCGATAGCTTCACTATGTGTGCGAGCTCACAGAGGCACCACTTACTTGAAGCATAGTTTTTGGAGAAAATTGGGATGTAAATTCTGGATTTGATGATCGCTTGCATAAGGCTGCCTCCAATCTCTTTACCAACTCGGAGCTCTTCGTCATCTTTGAAAACGTGGATCCCTGCATGTTGAATAGCTTCGTAGAGAGAATCCGCGATGGTTAAACGGGTGTCAGGCCCTCTAAAGCTCAGGAGTACCTCATGACCCCTCCCCAATCCACCACCATGGCTACTGCTTGCCAGAGCTGTCGTTGCTGCTGCCATCGTTTCCCTCTCCAATCCGCCATCATGGCTATTGCTTGCCAGAGCTGCTGTTGCCGTCTCCATCACTGTCACCGCCGGCACCCCCATCTCTTCTGCCTCACTATTTCTGTTCATGTCGGGAGGACGATGCAGCGATTGATATCTGAATCGAGTCTACAGGGTGACTCAGGAAGTGTGAGATAAAGCTGTGGACGTCTCGATCAAATTTCTAGATGCTAGACTTCTCTAAGATTCAAATCTCTAGCTGGCAGTTGTAGTTGGTGTTCTCTAGCTTAAGTTGTGATGGTTAAAAATAGTGGCTAATAAGATGCGCAGCATGCAAAAAGAACAAGCAGAGAAATTAACTGAAGAACGGCAGTGGAAACGAGCCTATAAATAGGCAAGTCTGTTTGGTCTTGGAAACAACGGACCAACTGAAAAGTGGAGCCCTTCTCCTACATCCTTTGTAATACACAAACACTAATGAAACTTTCCTTACCTTATCCCGTTTGCTCCTTTGCCTGAAACCCCCACGAAAACAGAGTGAGATCGCTTAGTTGAGGAAATAATCATTTGCCTGGAAGTCACTTGCAGCCTTCCTTCGTAAGCTTAAAAAAGGGCCAGACGGATCGCACTTAAATAGGAGGCTATGTTGAGGAAATAATTGATGAAAGTCATCGTCGTCCGAGGTGGTCTCGCAAATATATTATATTATTACATTCTTATTGAGCTCCATTTGCGTGGAAGTCACCTGCGGCCTTCCTTCGAGTATATAATTTCGAATTATTAATATTTTTGAAAATTAATTATTTTGGGGAAAATAATTAATTGAGTATTTATGTGAAATGGTTTTAATTGAGTAATTTTGTGGGAAAATTACTATGGTCTAATTTTCTAAAGTTCATAGTATTTATATACTACATTATTAAATGGCATTGGTTTATTAAAGAAGGGTTTTTTTTATTAAATGAAATTATTTGGGTTGGATATTAATTATGGGATTGGAAAATAATTATAAATATTTTGTGGGACTTAAATTATTTTTATCGGGACAATTGACTATAGTATTACATGCTTCTCAAATGAGAATAGTTGATTGTCGTAATCATGAGGGCACGTGTTTATTTATTATTGAATATTGAGACACGTGATTGGGTACCGGTAATTATTGAGGCACATGATGATTTTGGAAAAGTATGCAAGTACTATGATGTTGATTGGTTGTAATTGATTGTTAGATTGTGACTTAAACTACTGATTGTTGTGACTTTTGTGAATGAGTGGACTGTTGCTATTGTACGTGACTACTGGATACTGCCGCATGACATTATATGTATGTTAACTATAATGGCATGTCACATGAGCATGAGAGATGTTACATTCATGACAGAGTAAAGATATAAATGGATTGCTTGATGAGGTGTTGCATGATCACGTTAAGAGAGGAAACTCGGCATTGCCAGAAGACCACCAATCCTTATGGGGTTGTGCCATGGCCATTTGGTCACTTGACTTCAGTCGGATGCCTGATGAGGGACATGTTGTAGGACTGTGATAGTGGGTGGATCCTATCTTCCTGTCAGTTGTGGGACTGCGATAGTGGGCGAGTCCTATGCTCCTTTAAGAATGCCGTTAGAGGGAAATGATGACCCCTGACGTCGCCGTGCCTTGAGGTAAAGAGGATGAAGCTGGCTTGGCCAAGAACCGCAAACCACAAGGTTGTGCCGTGACCTAGGAGGAGGGTTGTAATAATTAGAGCATGTGTGGGTATGAGGCATGAGAAAATTGTGTGAGATACTCTAATTATTTGCATGTTCTTAATGTCGTGATGATTTGACAAATGAGTTGATAGTCGTGCAGGGTGTGGCAATGGCCAGGTGAGTTCGCTTGTGGCGCGACTCACATGTGATTGATGAATTGTGTCATCTAATGGCCATGTGCCTTGCTTGCATTGTATGAGATTTCATGTGCAGGGTATGGTAGATTGGGTAAGGTTGCATACAAACCGAATATTGATTGTTGGTTTGCCTTGTCTATTGTTTAGTATGTTGTTTGCTGACTATCTGTTATTGGGTTGAGTGAAGGGTGGTTCAAGAGAGATACCCCAGGTTGAGTTGGCATACTAACCAAGGTTTTAGGAGAGAACTCGTTGAGATTTTATCTCAACCCATTATGATTAACCATTTTCAGGTCCTTAAAATAGCGCACCCACAGTGGAGAATCCTGCCCTCGCTTCTCTAGTGATCGACCTGATAGAGCCTAAATCCGATAGGTCTGAGTAATCGTGGTGTTGAACTCAAGGGTTCTTTGTGTACTGTTGGATTAGCCTAGTTTCTTTTTGGTTTGGCTTAGAGGATGGATTGGCCCTTTTTATCGGGCTTGTAATTCGAAAAACGATTCTCCGTTGGTTAATTCATAAATTGAATAATTGAGCAGTTGTTGTTGTTCTTGTTGTTCATCCATCTATCCCTGTATTGATTGATTGTTTGTTTGTCTGGGGATGTCTTCCGCTTGTGCTTAACAAAAGATAAAATGAATGATCGTCGACAGGTCCTAGGACGTTGCTTTCAATTGACCATGTAAATGGGGTTGCCGCGAGCTCGAGAGTCGGGGGGTGATACAGGATAAACCAATAATCAAAAGTCGGTTTGCATGCAACCTTACCCGATATGCCATACCCTACATGTTATATATCAGCATAATATACGCAATGCACATGGCCATTAGATGATGTAGTTCGCCAATCACATGCAAGTCGCGTAATAAGCGATTTCACCTGGCCATTGCCACACCCTGCACGTTATATATTCATGCGTGCATGCTATAAATAATGTGATCATCTCATGCATAATCAGAACCAATGATATAATATTTCTCATACACTCAGGCATCCACACGTGTTCCGATTATTACTGCCCTACAGGACTACAACCAAACTCCCGTCGCTGTCTACTGGCATAGCTATGCATCACCCTCCCCCATGAAGCACGACGACATCAAGGGAACCCCACGCAATACGGTATTCCATAAGGAGCATGGGCTTGGCCTCTACCACGACTTTGCATATGGACCCCCATCGGGTTTTCAATAAATCAGACTATCACTCCCCGAACTATTGCCAAGATAGCGGGTTCAACTTAGTGATCATGCAAGCATACCATCACAATCCATTTATTATCTTTGAACATTAGCCAATGCACACATGCTTGTATATAAAACCTCAAGTCCTTTATCATAATATGTCCATCGGACAAACCATTTTCTTTCTCATCAAAGTAGTCCATTTTTATGTCCCTTATACAAACAATTTTCTTTCTCATAAAGGCGGTCCATTTCCGGTGTCCCTTGGACAAATCATCTTCCCTTTCTTTTGTGAAAATCACACGATTCAAGCAGATGTTCATACAATGCCACATCCAATTCACTTCATATAATCAAGACATGTGAAATTATGCACATTTTTAGCTTCCAAATGAACAGTGCATGAATAATGGAATTTCATAATTTAATAATTTAATAATTAAATAATTAAATTCAGAAATTAAAATAAATAAATAAATTTCGAAATTAAAATAATTAAATAATTAATTTCAGAAATTAAATAAATCATTAATTGAAACAATTAATCAAATTAATCAAGCAATTAAGGCAAAACATGCTTAATTAACACATAACATTCTATTAAGCCTAATTAAGTACAATTAAGCATAAATAGGCAAGATTAAGCTAAGCTAATCTTAACCATTTATATAACCACCTATCTTAGGGCTAATACACTTAATTATACACCCTAAACAACCATTAACACTAATTAACCCAACCCTAAGCTAGTTTAGGCACTAACTAAGGGATTAGTGGCTAAACTCACTTGTTAAGCGGGCCGACGACACAAACGCGGCGGTGGCGACGAACCTGACACTCTAGGACATCTCTCCCGACACTTCAAGGCAATCTTGGGCTGAACATAACAGCAACAACCTTTGCTCACACACTGAACTCCAAAAAACAACACTATAGGAGGAGGAAAGTGACTGGTTGGAGCAAAACAGCTTGGCCAAAGCTCCAGCAAGCTGGTGGTCGATGACCGGCGGCTCTAGGGGGTCAAGGGGGAGTTGCTGGCAGCTGGTGTGGGCGGTGGTTTGGTCGAAATGAGAGAGAAATAGAGGAAAAAGGTGGAACGGGTGGATTGGTTGCTACAATAGGCGGTTCGGTGAGCAGCGACTTCCGGCCACCATACGAATTGGCCGGCGGCTCCATTTGAAAAATGGTCAATGCCATCAGAATGGATTTTGTCTCCTAAACACAACAGTGGGTGGCACGGGCTATGATTCACATGGGAAGGCCATGAACAACTCGATTTTCGATGGAAGGTCATAAGCTCGAAATTGCAAAAAGGAATGGAAAACAAGGGGAAAGAGTGCGGTTTGTGAGGGCTGAAGGAGGAGGAGAGAGAGTGCATTGGGGGCTGCATTTAGCCTCATTAAGGCCATTAATGGTTTGGTTCAAGTCCCCAAGAAACATGACATCATCTTCTTTCTCTTCTTTTGATTTTTCTTCAAAATATCCAATGGCATTTTGGTCATTTCCACCTCGCTCAATTCCCAAACTGCCCTTGGGCTGAAAATGAAAGGCAGGCTTAGGAAACGGGCTCGAAAATGAATAGGAACAAACTTGGGAATTTGTTGGGCTTAAATTGGCTCAAGTTTAGACAACGGGCTCGAGAGGGTAAATGATTCAATTGGGTCCAATAGGCTCACTTGCTTGTCTCGGTCTTCCACGGTGATTATCCCACCTTGGGTGTGAGACCCACACTATTCTTGCCTGGCCCACGTCCTCATAGGCTCGTTTTCTTAGTCCGAAAATCCCTTTCCTAAAAACTCAACTCAACTGATACTATCGATTGTCGAAGAAGTATTGTCCAAAAGTCTGTCCCGACTGTTTCCGAAAATTCAAAGTCCAATATTGAATTCTTATGCCTTGTCAATTTCGCCCTAATGCCATTTTGATACTATTCAGAATGACAAGCGGTTTCGAGGACTCATGCATAATCAACTCGTGCCAATTCATGTTCAAGACTTCTCGATACATGGACGTCCTTGATTGCATGAAATTGTGAAGGATCGATTCTTGTTTCAAAGTACACGATTATCAAGGATCGGCATAGAGTCGTTCGTGGATTCAATAATAGTAGATGGAATCACCTATCGTCCCATTATCCTTTGTCTGGGAATCGACTTCTAGTCGTCTCTAAAATTGGCCTGCATATCTACAGGATTGTCCTTACAAAAGTCTCACGGTCGAGTCGTTTTTCCAGGTCAAGTTCTTTAGTCGCATGAGTTCTGTCCTCATTAACCTTTCCCCTCAAGGTCAATATCATAGGAGTGATCAATTCCGAGTGAGATCAACCAACAATGCATTGGCGAAATTAACGTTAATTTCTCCCTCAAATGGCTTAAATTTTAGGATGTCACAAGGACGGTCGACTGACTGGAAGGAGGAGAGAGAGAGAAAAAGACTTAGTCAAGAAGTCTTCTAAACTTAGTCTTCAAGATTCAATTTAGACAAAGTATTTTCTTTTGAATTAGATGCCACACAACAAAAGCCTTCTAGAAGCAAAGGGGGTCCATGGGCCCAAAGCTAAAGAATGGGCTTGATTGGGCCCTTGGTGAGCCGACTACCCTAGGCGCAAGGGCTAATGGGACTTCGGTTGGGCCGGTTTTTTGTGGGCCCAATTTCTCAGTCTGATAATCCTTTTTCCAAAAGTTTTGGGCTTTAACGACAAATATGAGAATTAATAAGGTGACATCCAATAAGTTAATCTTGAAGTCATTGAAAATTCGATACCGGAAATTGGATTTAAATTCGTGGTTGAATTCAATCAAATACGATTTTAGTACAACCTAAACTATCGAGGGTTTTAGCACATTTGACCCATGATTAATAAAATTCAATTCACGTTTGAACTTTTTCAAGTTAGGGGCAACCCTTGATTGTCGTGTAATTGTAAGGAATCAATTGTTCACCCTAAGTACAGAGTTAAAAAGAAATCAATTTAATATCATTCGTAGTTAGTATCGAAGTCATATGGAATCATTCACAATCTGATCTCGTATTTCTATCAAATCAATGTATTTCTGTTTTCTGATTGAATTGTAATAGCGCAATTTTGATCCTCTTTGATCCTTATGGTCGAATGGTCTATTCTTGATTGAATTATTTGATCGTATGCATATCAATCCTTAATTACCTTTCCAAATAGGTTAGTTAACTCGTGAGTGATCAGTTTGGAGTAACGTAACTAACAGCACATTAATCAAATAATCATTTCATATATCCCGAAATTGATCAAAAATTCAAAAGGTCACATTCTTTGCAAGAGGATCAAACAAAGAGTTGATGATGACTCGTTTAAGTTCTAAGCAATGGAAAAAGGTCACATCTTTGTTCTTAATGCAAACTATGCAATTCAATCACGGATACCCATCGAAACGCTTTTCCTAGTGCTTTTTAATTGGCCAACCCTTTTTTAGAAGTCTCTGCACTTTAAATTTACTTAATTATTCGACAAATTAGATGGCATTGTTTAAAGTTTTCTATATTCTTTAATTTCGAGTCTATGCTCATCATAATCTTTTACACAGTTTGAGTTTTTGCTTTGCAAACTTCATGTACAAAATAGATCCCTTTTATTGAGCCAAAAGAGTCCTAAGAGAAAGACTTTAGCTTATTCTTGATGGAAATTGTGAGGAAAATGTGGTTTAATGATGCCAAAGAAGTTGAGACTTTTGAAGCATTTTATTCTTGAATGAGTGTCTTTATGATCGACTCATGTTTCCTAGTACTTTCCGAGGGCGAAAATTGCAAAACACGTGCTGGTCTTATGGGTGAGTTGCCAAGTCTATTTGATGTGAAGTTTGGCTGTGTGCAAACCAACAAATGCGCGAGTAGACCAGATAAACGTATTTCAATTCTTTTTCTTTGCCTTCACAATTGGGAAGGACAAAGGCTTGACAATAACTAGTGTATGTTCTAAGAAAAGACAAAAAGCCATGGATTTGTTTTTAATTCGAACTATGCAACTCAATCTTATAATTCATTGACGTGAATTACAGGATAACAATGAAGACGCATTTCCTAGTACATTTTCATCTAGACATACATTGGATTATAATAATATAAGATGATTTATGTAGTATGATTTACAAAAGGGATTATTTTAATTGATGTTGTAGGTCCACTCAAATTTGTCATGATTACGATGGAAGTATAATAAATCCCCTTTATTCTTTTCTGTCTGTTTTGTTTTCTGGTACGAGGAATCTCGTCCTTTATTTCTAGGCTAGAAAAAGCAGATTTCAGTTGCTTTTGTTCTGCTAACTAAATTCAAAAAGGATTAGCTTTTCTCAGCTGGAGCCGAACTTCCATTCTGCTTTCCTCAAGCCAAACAAATCTCTATCAATCAATGAGAATTCTATTCACAACCAAAAAAAAATCGAGCTCATTGATATTCTGTTTGAGAGACTCACCATATTATTCAACTTTATATTATTTTATTCAGTTATATATTTGATAGTTACGAAAATAAAAAAAAGATATTTAAAATTGGTAATATAAATATATAATTACATAAATGCAAAGGATAATATTTGATTGAGCTCAAGCTTGACCTCATTTTATAACTTGATTGTATCGAGTCTGCTTGTGTACAAACTTCGTGTACAAAATAGATCCCTTTTATTGAATTGTATACTCCATGACTCGAGTGGAGTACCGAGTGCAGTTCCAATCATCATCTTATAGGAGTCGAGCTCAAGTTTTGCACTCCCGTAATTTATACGCTTGCATTGGTAGGTAAATCTTTTAGTAGAGTGAAAAGAAATGCCATAGAAAAGAGTGTTAGTAATCACTAGAACTATAGAAAGAACTCGTGTCACTCTAGAACTATGTAGGGGTTGAAAGGCAAGCCCATGGAAAGAAACATGAGCATGCCAACGACTCTTGAATATTTGTACTTAATGGTTTCTTCAAGTAAAAAAATATTCAACCCAAAATCTACAAGAAGGATAATTGTTGCATGAAAACTCATTACAAAAATAGAGGAACTTATATCATCTCATTGAGAGGAAGTCCATTGACATACTCAAAATCGACAATGCTATTTTCTTATGAGCTAAACCACTTAACTGTCTTGGAACATCGACTTCTAACTTAAGCTCCATTTGTTTGGCGAAAAGTAAATTATCTGAAAAATATTTTTCGAAAATGATCATTTATATCATTGATAAAAATAAATGAGCAAAAAATATTTTCATTGTCCACAAAAATGTTCAAATATAAATTATTGTAGATAATGAAAACATTTTTCATTAACTAATTGTATTGAGCGATATAAGCGATCATTTTTATAAAAAAAATTCAATTTATTCAATTTTTGCTAAACAAACTCACCATAATCCAACTTTGTCCTTCAAATCATATGTTGCCTAATACCTGTAATGCTAATCAAAAGTATAAGGGGTTGTTCACAGAGTAGAGACCAGACGAGTTGTGTTTAGGGTAATAGGCGCTTTAACACACCAACGCCCTTCCTTCATAAGCAAACAAAAGCACTAGGGGTTAAAAGGCACAAGTGGACATCTAAGTGCCAAAACTTCCTAAAAATATACTTAAGTGCTAAAATTGCACTTAAATGGCAATGACAAAAATTTCCAAACAAATTGCTAACATGGTAATTTTCCAATGAGTCGAGCTCAAAACGACATCATTTTGGATACTAATGTAACTAGATCAATCCGATACAACATCATTTCGCATTGGATTGGAATTTTAATATAAAAATTAATGAAATGAAATGAAAAACCTAAAAAAGGGGGAGAAGGAAGCTTTGGCGAGGGCTTGCACAGCCCTTAGTGCAAGTACCCTATCATCATCGGCAAGGGCTAGCGGTGGCTGGGCAAGGATTGGCTAAGATCATAAGGCCCTCACCAATAGCCAATGAAGGGCTCAACAACCCTAGCCAATTAGCAACTTGGGCCTGCAAGCCTTCACCCAAATCCAGGGTGAGGGTCATGACCCTCCCCCCAATCTAGCAAGGGTCACCAGCCCTCACCCACCCAGGCCAAGGGCTACCATTAGCTGGGGTGACCCCCAGTAGGCGGCAAAGGCCAACAATCCTTGCCTTAGATCTAGGCAAGGGCTTATAGGCTGTCGCCCAATTAGCCAAGGTCATTGGCCATTGGCCATGGCCCAGCAACCCTGGTCAACCCTTCCCCAGCCATCATCGGCCCTTCTTGTGAAGATGACGAGGGCTACGCAAGCCTCTGCCAAACGCTACAATCTATTTTAAAAAATTTTTACTTTTAAACATTAATATTTATATTAAAATTCAAATCCTAAGAAAATGATGTCATTTTTTGCTCTTTAAAGTTGACTTAGCTTTCCGACATATCACATAGGTGATTATATTATTAAAAAAAAATGTCATGTCAAATTTCTAGTCATGGATTTGGCACCTAAATGTTTCATTATTTTTTAAAAAGGCACTTAAAAGTACTTTTGGAAATTTTGATACTTAAAAATTTTGGTACTTAAATATCCATTTGTATCAAGCTTTGCCACTTGCAGTATACTTTAGCTGCATTCAAGCTATAAGTTGATGAAAGTCGTCGAAGAGGAGGAGGTGATCTTGGAAATATAACTTGCGTGTTCATGAATGGTTAAATATTGGATGTAGCTGGACAACTTAAAATGAGTTTCACTTGCCATTACTTTGGTACCATCTGCCATTTGCCTAGACGCCACCTGCAGCCTTCCTTCATAAATAAAATAGCCCAAAAAGCCATTCCTACTCAAAATTATTCACTTTTGTGATAAAGTTACATGAACCTGAATATAGACTATTATTACGAATGCAGTTCGATGTTAGATTGAATGATGACAAAATGAAATTGCTCGCCTATTGAAATTGTACACTGAACAAAATTGAATGCTCATATTAAAACCAAATGCTGATTTTGTCAGGAGTTGATTCGTCCTTGTTGTTTGTTTATCAATTGATTTGGCATTATCCTCATTTCCGCTTAATTGGATGTTGATCTTATGGAAATTGCAAAGAAAATGCGGTTCCCCCTTCACAATGATTCCAACAAAGTTGAGATTCTTCAAACATTTTATTCTTAAAGGTGTGACTTTTATGATTTTTTTTATAATACCAACCTCAGTTTCCGGTATTTTTTAGGGCCTGAAATTTCAAAACACGCTTCATCGATCTTTCAAGTTGGTTGCCAATCTTAAAACGGAACTTGTGAATGTTGACATCTTTGTCTGTGAACTTGTGTGAACACAAGAATTCGAGCCTATTTGCCGTGCAATTTGTCAATGTGTAGACCAATGCATAACGAGCAAATTGACTGGACAAAACATACTTCTGTGCTTTCTCTTTTGCCTTCACAAGACGGTCAGACAATGACTTGAAGATTGACTTGTGTACATTATAAGCAAAGAGAAGTGGCAGGTTCATTTTTGTTTCTTAAGGAAGTTCATTCTGTCCCCTAAGTCAAACATGCTTCATCAGATTAGACTTGCCAGTACTCAGGTCCCCATAAATTAGGTCTATCAAAACCATTAGTTATATAAATTACAAAAGTCAATGGATGCGATTGCATATGGTCCATAGACCATGCTTCATGCAACTATTTCCCTTCTATGGTTCCTTGATGGATCAATTTCAATCATAGCTCATTGTGAGTATCGTGAACGTACTGTACTTTCTAATATGGACATGAATTACAACTAAAGGATCCATGTGCCTATTTCTCCTCGAATAATTAGTTCACAGGTATATCTTTATGGAATTTAATTTGAAATTTTCCTTGGAAGGTATTGGGAGGCTGACTCTACGTCAATTCGGTTCGAATTATCACAAGCTACTGAGGGATTGACCTCAGCACGCAGTAAATCAAACCCAGATATACGAAAGATTGCCTACAAGTCTAACATCAAGTTGACCCGACAAAAATGAAAAAAGCCCTCATAAAATTGGAACCTCAGACGAAATTGCAAATTCTAGAAGTGGCCGACCACTAACCTTTATACTAGAAAAGTTAGCGACTCTAAGTTTGCCACGTGGATTCCACCAATTCATTTTCACCTTTTCGCTGTGGCCGGCCACTAGAGTCAAAAAGTGAGAAAATGGGAAGGTACAAACCGTCACGTGGAACTTTGCTGCGAAAGTTGAGGATATTTTCCCCGTTTCTCGTCAACTTTTGGTAGTTGTAGTTGCATGTTTGGTAGATGAAGTGGCATGAAGGTCAAGGTCAAATGGAGGTTAAATTTTCTTAAGTTTTAAGGTGAAATTCATCAAGCTTTTGTGGAATTATTCTCATGGTCCTTTGTGAGCAATGGTGCTTCATATTTATTGAGCATTTGGTAACTTGTCAATTTTTTTTATTTTTTTGTACTGTTATTCTCCAAAATAGAAAAATAATAGAGATCCGTTTGATAATATCCAATAGTGTTTCTATTCATGATAATAGAAAACTATTTCGAAAAATAGATTTGAAATAAAAATAAGAAATAGAAAAAAATGGCTTTTTTTCTTCAAGAACAATTTCAAGAATGTACTTGGTCACCGCTACTCATCACCGCCACCATAAAAAAAATGAATATAAATTTTTTAAGTTGATATTAAATACATTTCTATTATTTTTCTATTCTGAGAATAGAAATTATGTGCAGCTATTAAACACATTATTTTACTCAGAAATTGTTCTAGATAGTATAAATAGAAAGAACTATTTCTAAAAAATTTTTTATGAGGAACAAAAATGTTACCAATGCATCCTTATCATCTCGATAGCAAATATGCTGCACATCATAACTAACATCCCAGCTAAGAATTTGCATCCAAGAACCTTTTTCATAAGGTGGGTTTGGCTTAGTTAATTTCGCCTTGAGGCAACCTTTCTAGGGATACATACCCAGACATCCTAAGATATTGAGGCCTTCAAACTTAACCCTGGATGACCACTTATATGAACACATTGTGTCCCATTACAACTTTGACGGTTTGGTAATCTTTCTATTGCTCTCAATGGTAGGTATGTAATAACTAACAATTCCCATTCCCCCAAACCTTGCAATGGTAATAATACTAATGATTGTAGATTTTTCAAGCATGAGAAAGCAGGTAGCAAAAAGGGAACCACGGGGAGTGAAACAGGAAATAAGGCCAAAAACTTTAGATTGTTGAATGAAGGTCAGGCGACTCCCCACCTTATCCTCGTGCATACAAGATGCCAAGGAATACACCTCTTTACTTTTTAGTACGTCTATGGATTCGTCTTCAATCCACACCCTGCTATGCTTGCCAAGATATTTCCCATTCTCTTGACAAACAATTTGTCTTCCTAGGTCTCGAACTTCATCATGCATCCAAAGCCCATTTTCATTTCTAATTTTTGTCGAGGACCTAAAAAGGAGGACTCCAATTGCATCGCGAGGAAAATAGGTGCAGTGATCCAAATGAAAGTTGGGTGTGTTTTATCTTCATTTGTGAAAAGACATACAGCATCAAGAAATACTTGCTTTTGCTGATAGCCCAATCCTTCATAACTTATCAGCGATGTTTCTTGGACTTCCTTAGCAGGAAGCTTTTGCCACTTCTTCAACCTGTCTTCCTACAAGTTTTGCAATTGCAAGAAAGAGATGAGGATGCTAACTCCAAGGTGAAAGGAAGCTTACGTAAAGTAGAAACGGATTGCCTTGAAAGACTGCCACAATCTTCTGCCATTAGGTCCCAAACGGTCGTGGATTGTCAGCTAGATGAGGTTAGCGTCTTTGACCGTGGCCAAGTCCTCATCGCATCGAGGAGGATACGTACTATAAGGATTATGTAGCCAAGTCCTTGCCGTCGCCAAGATTTGTTGCACATAACACAATTCATCAAGGCCAAAGTTTTCATAACATATTAAAGCAGAACTCCGAGCTCATTCATATTCAATTTTGGATCCAACACAGTACAGACTGAAAGAACAAGGAGAATATATTTGTAGTACCCTAGAAAATTTTCTTTCGGCAATATTGAATGGACCAAAAAAAATGGTCACCCAATTGTTGGCTAACTCCATCAAATAAGGAATAGAAATGGCAAAGCACACTCGCTCGATAGATAATCATTTGCGGATGGAGCCTCCATTGCATCATTGAACGCATTCAAAAGGTCCCTAAAGACTCGACCGACCCTCCAAGCAATAGCAAAGTTGACCGAGAGAATGTAATTGTGATTCTATTTTGGAAAATCTTCGAAAAGGTTTTTTTTTTAATCCGATCACTCCTTTATATATGTGCATGCGCGCATGCATGTATGTAGGCATGCACAGAAGAGAACTGATACGAAGGAACTTTATTTTATCTCACGATAGGAAGGAGTTTGATGGTATTGTGCACAACAAAATTGAAAATTTGTAAATAAGTGACTGTTAAAAAATTATCAATAATAAATTTTTTCAGGATTTTAATTGAGAATATATCTTTAAATTTTCTTGACAACGTGGAAAAGAACTAGGTTTTTTGGAAATTTCTTTTTTTCGACAAAAGTAATTTTTATGGAAGAAAAATCCAACAGTGAAAAAAGAAATGGTTTTTTAAATATCTATAAAATATCTACAATAAAGAAAAATTAGCATGTGAAATTCTTAATTATGGTAACTAAATCCTAAATTAAAATAGAAATACTAAAAAAAAAGTTAATGAATTTGAGGCTACCAATTAAATTGCTATTGAATAATTTGGAGCAATTTTGTATTTTTAGTGAAAATTGAGTGAATTTAATTATATAGGGGATGGATTTCACCAACTTTTTGCCATGGGCTAGGTGAGGCTTGGTCATCACTCATCAAGATAATGTGTGTAACTCGGGAAATAAATGCAGGCTTTTATGGTACGAATGCATAAATTGCGAGAGTATGGATGAACTTTGCTACATGTGCTCTTCGAAGATACAAACTTCTGAAGAATCGGTTAGGAATTGGCCAAACAACCGAAACACCCAAATCACCACAAGATCTCAAACGACATTAGCCGGACCATCAAATACATCATTCTTGCAACAGAAATCTCTTGCAGCAGCCCACCTTGCTGCTGCTCAATCACCGCATGAATATGTTGCAGTAATGGAGAAAATCATTTCCGAAATTAAGGGTCTGTTTGGCAACTTGCCAATTTTTCTGTTTTTCTGTTCTTTTGTTCCCTGGAATAGAAAAGGAACAGAAATCCGTTTGGTAACGCCAACTGATTTTTCTATTCCCGGGAATAGAAAGTTGTTCCTGGGAATAAATTTGGAGTAGAAATGAGAAGTAGAAAAAACTAGCTTCTTATTTCTAGGAACAATTTCTAGAAACTATTTCTTGAAGACTTCTTACCATTTATAACACGCGGCCACCCACCCACCGCCGCCCGCCGCCTGCCACCGCCCTCGGCCGCCGCCCGCCGGCCGTCGATCTCCGGCACTTGTCGCCGGCCGACCACTAGTTGCCATCCTTCACCCTGCAGCTGGCGACCGGCGACCGGCGACGACCGGTGGCGGCGACCGGTGGCGGCGACCGGCGGTCACCACCCCCGCCCGCCGGTCACCGCCACCATCGAGGAAGAAAAAAATAAAAAAATGTTGTCAATACCAAACACGTTTCTATTCTTTTTTTATTCCGAGAACAAGAAATTTTTGTAGTTACCAAACGCCCCATTTTACTCAGAAATTGTTCCAGGAAGTAGAAATAGAAAAGAACTATTTTTCAAAAGAAACTGTTCCCAGAAATAGAAATGTTACCAAACGCACCCTAAGGAGTCCGCCAACAGTGAAAAGCTCCAACCAATCACCTTGTAGCAGAGATACAAAAGAAGATGACTGGTATGAGGTCGACCCGTTAGAAGAAGAACAAAAAATTACCAAAGGGAAGATAGCCGCCAGAAACTGTAGCAGCATGTGCAATGATACTGTTCACCTTCCGAACACCGCAATAGAATTTTGCTTACTTTGACTATGCTGGCGGGCTCCGATACTGGCAGACAGGATACTGTTCACCATCAAATCAATGCATCAAAATTATTACTTACTTTTACTATAGAACTTTTATTATATAATCACGGGCAATTGCTTTTATTTTGCTTATTAAATTCAGAAGGATTGGCTTTTGTAAGCTGGAGCCAGAATCTCTTTAATCTCTTCCTCCATTTCTAGGCTAGAAAAGTAGATTTTGATTGATTTGGTTTTGCTTATTAAATTAAAAAGGATTAGCTTTTCCTCAGCGGGAGCCAGAATTCTATTCTGCTTTCGATCAGCCAAACAAAGCAAATCTTCTCATATTTAATCCATATTCACACTAATTGGCATGATCAATTGATACTTGCCTTTGTTCCACTTACTAATCTTTTTCTTTTACCATTAATGATGCATTTGATAACATTTTTATTCCTAAAAATAATTTTTTTCAAAAATACTTATTTTCTACTTCTACTCTCTGAAATTTTTTTAAGTAAAATAATGTATTTAGTAACTACATAAATTTTCTATTATCGGAATAGAAAAAAAATAGGAATATGTTTGATATCGACTAAAAAAATATTTATTGACGCTGGACGTTGAAAGCCGATTGCCTGTCACAAGCCGTTGGGTAGGCAAAGGGCAGTGGTAGGCAGCAATGGGTGGGTGGTGGGCAGCGGAAGGCGACTAGCTTTAGCTATGGCCGATGGCCAATGGGGACGATCGGCGAGCAACCACCAACAAATGGCAATTGGCTGCAGCTACGGCAACGGTCACGAGTGGCGACATCCCATAAAATAACTTTTTAGAAATTGTTCCTTGGAATAAGAAAATATCTTTTTTTCTATTTTTCATTTCTATACCAATGAGCAACTTTCTATTCTAAAGAATAGAAACACTAGCCAACGTTACGAAATGGATTTCTATATCTTTCTATTTTAAGGAATAAAATAATAAAAAATAAAGAAATAGGACTGTTACTAAACGCTATCTAAAAGGTCGTGAAATGTGAATTTGGCTCCAGATTGCCTTATGCTTTCAAGAGTCATAGATCAATTGTAATGCATGACGCACTATTAAAAGATTGTCTGAGAAAACACAAAAAATTTCCCAAATTTACTAATGGCCTTCTGCATTCCGTCATCTTGGTATATTCATGGTTGTAGGAATAACTTTTTTTGTTGAAAACATGACAATAATATTAATTCTCAAGAATTCTTAAACAAAAAGCCCATTGGTGTGGGGCATTCACACGAAGCAAATCCGGGATTGGGGGCCGGAGTACCCAAAAAGAGCGGAGATAATTCATTTGACGGGTCTTAACTATCCAATCTGCTACACGGTTTGGAATCGACCTCAATGGGCCAAGGAGATATTTTCTAAAAATCCTAGCAATAGTTTAGCCTCTTCCACTAGAGCCTTAACTTCCCGCTGCACGTGATCTTCTTTGACCAGAGCATCTAGAAGCTCAACGCAATCACTTTCCAGTTGCAGACTTTTCTCTTTCTTCATGATCGTAGGAATAATTAGCGTGCATAATAAATATACAATCTTTCTACGCAGGAACAAAAATATTTTCCCATCGTGACTTTAGTTGCCCCATCAAGTTTGGGTCATATACTTTCTTCCATCAACTTCTCTAAAAATTCGCGTTCATTTAAACGTCGTGACTCATCAAGGAGATGTGTGTGACCTCCTACCAAGGAAGAGCTTAGATCACATAACATGGAGTTCAATGTCAAAAATACTATTTGACCCATAAAAGTCTTCACACATATATTGGACTTTGCGAGCCTAGCACTTGCAGTAAATTTGAGTCCAACTTAGGACTAATTCAAGCTTGACTTAATAATTAGTTGAAGTCGACTCGTCTAGTTTCAAGTCGAGCTTAGACTGGAGCTACACCAAGTATTTCATCGAGATCGAGCTCACTAAAACTTTCCTTGAGAGACTTGCAATTCTAATCCAATTTCTATTATTTTGTTCAGAAAATAATTGATAGTTATGAAAACAGCGGGTAAGATATTTGAAAATTGTAGTTTACCTAAAGCACAAAAATATAGAGATTAATATTTGAAGTTATTGAACTTGAGCTCAAGCCCATTTTTTAATTTGATTGTATCAAGTTGACTTGATCTTGAATATTTCGATTCTGTTTTGGTGGAGCTTGAGCTGAAAATTTAATACTTCATGATATGAGGGGAGTTTCGAGCATTGAATATCTAATAGGAGTTGAACTTGAGCTTGGCAGTATTGTATTGGCTCGAACCAAAATTTGACTTAGTAATGTACTTACATTAAATACTTAAAAGTTGCAAAAAGTTATATATATACACACATATTCTCATTGCACGGACTTTGTAACCAGATTATACCTGCATTGCTCTAATAAAATAGAAATCTCCAAGATCTGACAACAAGAGACCCACGAAATTACAGCACTAAATCACTTGATCCAAAAACACTCTTCACAACATGTATTCCATAGCATAGCTCAAGCAGGCACATGTTTTTCCCGAGAATTCAAATTTATTTGGTTCATACTAAACAAACATAATCAAGGTGAAACGACACAAAAAAGATGGACGCAGCATTAACTCAAAACTAGCACACCTCACACAAAAAGTGAAAACTCAAGACCGAGAGGCTTTCAATCAAAATTGTTTACAAGACAAGTTTTGTGTAATGTAGTAAATCTGATTTACTTAACCAAAATCGCTTGTCAGTTGCAGTCTTAACCACTGTGATCATAGAGCAATACATAATTCATTCACCTAATCGAAAATGGGAGATCAAAGTCATACTTTCATCAGGGGTACACATTCTACTACCATGATTTGAGTTGAAAAGATTCCCATAAGAGTCTTTGGCAAGAGTACCAATGTGACATTTTGAATTTCGACCCATTACGGGATATATAAAATAATTATGTTATCAATGCATTGTTAGTTATGTTTACTCTGAATCAGCCACTCATGAATTAACCAACTATTTGAAAAAACAATGAATGGTTGATATGCGTACAACCAGTTAATTCAATCAGGGATAGGCCGTTCGACTATAAGAATCAAAGGGAGATGATGTCACACTATTGCAAGCTAAGTAGCGAAGGGAAATAAATTGATTTGGCAAAGGTACGAGGTCGAATCGCAAGTGATTCCGCACAACTTTGATAATAACAGCGAACAATGATAAACCGATTTTCTTTTTGACATTGTACTCAATGTGAGCAATCTACATTTCATGATTACATAACAACCAAAGATTGCCCTGATTTGAAGAGGCACGATCATGGATTGAAAGTTATCAACCACCGGTCAAATGTGTGAGAACCCCTAAACACCACCTAATAGTTAGGCCATACTAAAGTCATGATTAATCAACTTTAACCACGAATTTCAATCCAATTTCAGGTATCGAACTTTTAAGAATGTCCAAACTAAAATGTTTGGGCAACATCTCATTGATTCTCAAATTTATTGATAAGCTTGAAAATTAATAGAAAATGATTAATAGGCCCAAAATTGGAGCAGAAAAATGAGTTGGGTTGACCAAAGGCCCAATGGAACTCACGCGCAATGTGGGTTGGTCAAGTGGGCCCCTGTCATGCCTTAAACCTCGGGCATGGAACAACCCCTTACCATGGTCAATTGAAAGCGACGTCCCAAGACTCATTGACGACTATTCATTTTAATCTTTCATTAAGCGCAAGCGAAAGATGAACCATCCCCAACCCAACAGACAGTTAACCAACAATCAAAAGCCAGTTCGCATACAATGTTACCCGGTATACTATACCATGTACATTATATATCAGCACAATACACGCAATGCACATGGCCATTAGATAATGCAGTTTATCAATCACATGCGAGTCGCACCACAAGCGATCTCACCTAACCATTGTTACACCCTACACGTTATCAATTCATGTGTGTGCGCTATAAATGATGTGATCACCTCATGCATAATCAGAACCAATGATGCGATATTTCTCATACGCTCTTGTATCCACATGTGTTTTGATTATTACTGCCTCACAAGGCTACAATCGAATTCCCGCCAATGTCTACTGGTATAGCTAGGCATCGCCCTCCCCCATAAAGCTTGGCAATGTTAAGGGACCCCTATCTAAGACGGCATTCCCTAAGGAGCATGGACCTGGCCTCTACTGCGACTCGGCATCCGGACCCTCGCCAGGTTTCCCATAAATCAGACTATCACCCTTTAACAATGGTCGGGGCGGCGGGTTTAACTTAGTGATCACGCAAGCATACCATCATAACCCATTTATTATCTTTGAGAATTAGCCAATGTATACATGCTTGCATATAAAACCCCAAATCATTTCTCATAAAAGCGGTCCATTTCCAATATCCCTCGGACAAAACCATTTTTCTCTTCTTCTTTTTGTGAAAATCACACGATTCGTGTAGATATTCATGCAATGACACATTCAATTAACTTCATAAAGAAATTATGCATAATTTCACTTCCGGATGAACAATGTCATGAATAGTAATCATGAACAGGGCATGTGAACAGTGCACTTTAAACAGTGAAATTTCATAATTTAATAATTAAATTCAAAAATTCAAAAATTAAGCAAATCATTAATTAAAACAATTAATCAAATTAATCTATCAATTAAGGCAAAACATGCTTAATTAACACATAACACATAATTAAGCATAATTAAGTAAGATTAAGCTAAGCTAATCTTAATCATCTATCTAACTATCTATCTTAGGGCTAATACAACTTAATTAAACTTCCTAAACTAACATTAACACTAATTAACCAAACCCTAAGCAAGTTTAGAGACTAACTAAGGGATTGGGGGCTAAACTCACCTGTTAAATGGGCCGGTGACGCGGATGCTGCGGTGGCGATGAACCCAACACTTAGGGACCTCACCCATAACACTCCAAGGTGGTCTTGGGGCTGAACACAGCAGTAACAACCTCTGCTCTCTCACTGCAAGCTGGAAAACTATACTGTTTGAGGAAGAAATGGTTGATCGAAGTAAAAAGCCTTGGCCGAAGCTCTGGCGAACGGCTGGCCGGTGACTAGCGACACCTAAAGGTCGAGGGAGGACTGCTAGTGGCTGGTATGGGTGGAGATCTAGTCAAAATGGGAGGAAAACAGTGGAAAAGGCGGAACTGGGCAAGGGCGACGCTATAGTTGGCGGGTTGGGGAGTGACAGCTTCTGGCCAATTGGCGAGACGGCCGGCAACTCCTTTTGGCGATCGGCCAAGGTAGGCCATACGAGTTCTCTCTCCTGAGCACGGTGGTGGGTTGCACGGGCGGCGATTCTCATGGGAAGGCAACGAACAACTTGATTTTTGGAGCAATGTCAAAAGCAAGAGCAACAGGAATGAAGGGAAACAAGGGAGAGAAGAGGGTGTGCAATTTTGTGAGCTGAAATGGGAGAGAGAGAGTGAAGTGAGGGTTGCTAGATAAGCCCCATTAATGCCATTAAATGTTGCTTCAACTACCTATGCGACATGATCTCATTTTCTCTCTCTTCTTTTGATTTTTCTAAATAATATCTAGCAGCAAAATGGTTATTTTCACCTTGCACAATTTCCAAACTACCCCTAGGCTGAAAATGAAGGGCAAGCCTAAGAAACGGGCTAGAAAATGAATAGGAATGAGCTTACGAATTTGTTGGGCTCGAATAGGCTCAAGTTTAGACAATGGACTTGGAAGGGTAAATAAGTCGGTTGGGTCCAACAGGCTCACTTGCTTGCCTCGGGTCTACGACAATGGTTATCCCACCTTGGGCATAAGGCCCACATTGGTCTTACCAGGCCCACGTCCTCATAGGCATGTTTGCTCGATTCGAAAATCCCTTTTCCAAAAACTCGACTTAATTGACATTGTCAACTATTGAGGAAGCATCATCCAAAAGTTCATCCCGTACATTCCCAAAAATTCAAAATCCAATATTGGATTCTCATGCCTTGTCAATTTCGTCCGAATGTCATTTTGGTATAATTTAGACTAATAGGCGGCTTCAAGGATTCACGCGTAACCGACTTGTGCCAAAACCACATTTATCGACTCATGGACGTCCTTGACTACATGAAATTGCAAAGGATAGATTCTTATTTCAAAGTACACGATTACCAAGGATCGACATAGGATCATTCGCGGGCTCGATAACAGTAAATGGAATCACCCGCCGTTCCATTATATTCCATCCGCGAATTGAATTTTAGTCATCCTTGAAATCGGCCTGCATATCTACAAGATTGTCCTCACACAAGTCTCACGGTTGAGTCATTTTTCTAGGTCAAGTTCTTTAGTCGCACGAGTTTTGTTTTCATTAGCCTTTTCCATTAAGGTCAGTATCTCGAAAATGATTGGTTCTGAGTGAGATCAACCAATAATGCATTGACGAAATTCATGTTCATTTACCCCTTAAAGGGCTCGAATTTCATGATGTCACAATTCTTTCCCCCTTACAAAAAATTTGACCTCGAAATTTGCAACCACAGGCAAATCCTCAAAAAGATGGTGTTGATGCTTCGTCACTTCTTCACTTTCTCATGTGGCTCCTTCTGTTTTGTGATGCTATCAGATCACCTTAACTAAGGTGATAGTCTTGTTTCAAAGTACTTACTCTTTATGGTCCTTTATTCGTATCGGCCTCTCCACGTACGACACCCTGTTGTCTACGTCTAATTCTTCAAAATTTAAAACATGAGTCGAGTCTGGTTCATACTTTCTCAACATGGACACATGGAAAGCATTATGTACTTGAGCAAGTTTCGGTGGCAACGTAAGACGATACATTAAAACCCCGATCCTTTCCAAAATTTCAAAAGGTCCAACGTACCTCGGACTTAACTTCCCTTTCTTGCCAAATCTAGAAGTACCCCTCATCGATGATACTTTCAAAAACACAAGATTGCCCACCTTAAAACTCTAATGGTCTACGATGCTTATCTGCATAGTTCTTCTGACGACTCTGAGCTGTCTTTAGTCTATGTTAAATAATTTGAACTTAATTCAAAGACTGTTGTACTAACTTTGGCCCCGTAAATTTACGCTCACCAACCTCGTCCTAACAAAGCGGAGTTTTGCAAGGTCTCCCATACAAAGCCTCAAATGGTGCCATTTTAATGCTCTGTTGATAACTGTTGTTATAAGCAAGCTCCACCAAGTGAAGCTGTTCTTCCCAATTCCCTTTGAAGTCTATGACATAGTCTCGTAACATGTCCTCAAGAGTTTGAATCGTCCTTTTTGATTGACCGTCCGTCTGAAGATGGTACACCGTACTATACTACAGTTTCGTTTCCAAGGCTGACTACAAACTTTTCTAGAAAGTTCCCGTAAACTGAGGATCACGGTCAGATGTGATCGTCACTAGAACTCCGTGTATGCGCACAATCTGTCGTACGTACTACTTTGCATACCTATCCAATGGGGAATCCTTCTGTATGGCGATAAAGTGAGCTAACTTTGCTAATCTGTCAACCACAACCCAAATTGAGTCATTGCCTTGCCGACTCATTGGCAATACCATCACAAAATTTATCATAATGTGTTCCCACTTCCACTCGGAAATCTCAAGAGGTTGCAGCAGTCCACCAGGCTTACAATGCTAAGCCTCTACTTACTAGCACGTCAAATACTTAGCCACGTGTTTTGCGATGTCCAACTTCATACTGTTCCACCAAAAATGCTGCTTGAAATTCTAATACATTTTTATACTGCTAGGGTGGATGCTATAGTTATTACAATAAGCTTCTAACAAGACTTCTTCCTTAAGCTTTGCATCTTTTGGAATGCACAATCGCCCTCGAGACCTCAATATTCCATATTCGGACACTTGAAAGTTTACTTTCCTCTTTGCCTAACTATATGCAAGATCTTAAGAATTTCAGGATCCATCGCGTGGGCACTCTTAATCCTTTCCATCTCAGCTTCCACCCTAAGAGTGGTCATTAGACTAGCAAGATGGCCGACCTCAATTTTAAAATTTGAATCCCTGACTCCCTCCAAAAGAACCCATTCCTATATCATCATATGTGTAATCAATGACTTTCGATTGAGCGCATCCGCCACTTTCTTCGCTTTCCCTAGATGATACAAAATATTGCAATCATAGTCCTTAAGAAATTCCATCCATTGTCATTGCCTCATGTTCAACTCCTTTTGAGAGAACAAATACTTCAAACTCTAGTAGTCTGTAAAAATCGCACAAGTAATGTCTCCAAATTTTGAGTGCAAAGATGATCGCTGCTAATTTCAAATCATGCGTCAGATAGTTGAGCTCATGAGGCCTTAACTGTCGGGATGCATATGCAACAATTTTGCCATGTTGCATTAACACGCAGCCTAGTCTTTTATACAATGCGTCACTGTAGATTTCGTACCCACCAAGACTAGACGATATTGTTAAGACAGGTGCGGTAGTCAATTTACTCTCGAGCTCTTGGAAACTACGCTCGCATTTGTCCATCCAATCAAACCTCTCTTCTTTATTTAACAACCTTGTCAATGGCATGGTTATCATAGAAAACTTCTCTACGACACATTTCTAGTATCCAGCCAATCCCAAGAAACTTTGAATCTCAATTACCATTGTAGGTCTCAGCCAATTCATGACTGCTTCGATTTTAGTTGAGTCAATGGCAATCCCTTCACCTGAAATTACATTACCTAAATATGCCACGCAAGATAACCAAAACTCACACTTGCTAAACTTGGCATACAGCTCATGTTCCCTCAAGGTTTGTAGTACTAATCTTATGTGTTTCTCATGATCTTCTGGACTCCTCGAGTATATCAAAATATTATCAATGAACACAATCCAAATTGGTTCAAACACTTATTGAACACCTAGTTCATTAAGTCCATAAAGGTAGTAGGGGCATTCGTCAATCCAAATGGCATTACCGTGAACTCGTAATGACCATAGTGTGTCCTAAATGTTGTTTTCGATATATCCTCCTTTTTTGTCCTCAACTGATGATAGCCTGTCCTTAGATATATCTTGAAAAATACTAAGGCTCCTTGAAATTGATCGAACAAATCATCAATCCTTGACAACGGATACTTGTTCTTGATGGTTATATGATTGAGCTACTAGTATTCAATGCAAAGGCACAAAGATCCATCCTTTTTCTTTATGAACAGTATCGTTGCTCCCCAAGGGGATGCACTAGGATGAATGAAACCTTTATTCAATAACTCTTGCATCTACGCCTTCAGTTCTTTCAATTCTGACAAGGCCATCCTATAAGGCGCCTTGGAAATCGGTTCAATCCCAAGGGCCAACTCAATCACAAACTCAAATTCCCTCTCTAGAGGCAATCTCTGTAGTTCCTTAGGAAACACGTCCATGTACTCCTGTACCACTACAATATCCTCTACCTTTGACCCTTCTACCAGTGTATCTGCCACCAATGCAAAATACCTTTGGCATCCAGATTCCAACAACCGGGTTACCTCGAGTGATGAAATCAGAGGAATGGATGGTATTTCCCACAAACTTAAAACCTATCACCCACTACTAGGTTAAATTGAATTGTCTTTCCATGACAATTCACCGTAGCTTATTGCTTGGTGAGCCAATCCATGCCAATGATGACATCAAAGCCATACATTGTTACTGTAATCAAATCGATGACTCCCTCGCAACCGCCCACAACTAACTTACAGCCAGAACAACCTATCTCAATCAATATCTTATCCTTAAATGGAGTAGAAATCCTATAAATCACTCCCAATGGTTTGAGACTTAACCCCACTAGCTTAACAAAACGATTAGCAACAAAAGAATGCATAGCACTAGGGTCAAATAATGCATAAGCAGTATGATCGTGCAAGGAGACTGTACCTGTAACAACGGCGAGTAAATCCTCCGCCTCTCCTCGGGTTATAGCATAAACCCGTCCTTGTGCTGGGGGTCTACCTTGGTTGTTTGGCGGCACATTCTCTGCAAGTCGTCCTCCCTGCGGTGGTGGCAAAATTGTCCTCATAGGCCTACTGAAATAATTTGCCACTTGGTGGCCCTACTGACCACATTCGAAGTAGGCTCCTGTTATCGTAGGATAGGGGAGATGTCCATGTTTCCTCCCACACATCAGGCAGACTCTCATGGCATTAGGTGTCGATTTTCCTATGTAGTTCTTTCTATGGGGTGGGATGGGATTCCTTCACGCCATCATTAGTCCCTTTCCAAACTAACGATTGTTTCTGTTGAGCACGAACTGCGACCTAGATACGGTCGCCTTCTCAGTCATGTTCTTCTCGATCATCTGGGCCCTCCCGTATATCTCATCAAAACTCTTTAAGTTCAAGGGCACTAGCTGAGCTTTCAATTCTGGCTACAAGCCATCTCTGAACCCTCTCGCCCTATCTAAAGAGTCCTCTACCAACCTTGACACATACTTGGCCAACTCAACGAACTTCACCTAGTATTGATCCACTGACATCTAATTATGGCGAAGTTGTTAGAACTCTTCCATCTTGGACTCTCTCGCATTGTTTGAGAAGTACTTCCCATTAAACGCTTTGCGAAAGGCACCCCATGTTTAAGCCGTGCCTTTAGGGAATAGTCTTCCTTGAGTGGCTTCCCACCATGTAATGGCATTACCTTGGAGCTGGTAAGCTACCAGAAGTACTCAGTCCTCCTCTAAACATCTTAGCACGGTGAAGGTCTTTTCGATGTCCCTTATCCAAAGGGTTGTAGCCTTAGGGTTACCTACGCTATTGAACCTTAGTGGCTTCAATCTTAGGAATTGCTCTACCAGCTTAGGCATTAGTCTCTCACAGACCTCTCCGCTTACTATGAGAACCTCAAGGACTACAGTAGGAGCAACAAGAATAGCAGCAACGCTGGTGGCGGTAGTAGCAGCAACAATAGCTCAGTCCATAGCTTGCTATCCTATCAAGGTTTCTAGTGCTAGGAGGATCCCATCTAACCTAGGATCCTCTTGTGCGTTACCTCTACCACTGGTTTGACTAGACGCTGCCTTACGCCTAGGGGCTCTGTGACGTCCTGAAATTCAAGCACTTCGAGGGAGGAATGAACGTTAATTTCGCCAAGGCATTGTTGGTTGATCTCACTCGGAACTAATCACTCCTGAGATACTGACCATGAAGGAAAAGGCTAATGAGGACAGAATTCGTACGACTAAAGAACTTGACCTGGGAAAACGACTCGACCATGAGACTTGCATAAGGATGATCATGTAGTTATGCAAGCCGATTTCAGGGACAACTAGAAGTCGATTCGCCGATAGAAATAATGGGATGATGGGTGATTCCGTCTACTGTTATCGAACCAGCGAATGGCCCTATGTCAATCCTTGATAATCGTGTACTTTGAATAAGAATTGATCCTTCATAATTTCATGTAGTCAAGGACGTCCATGTGTCGAGAAGTCTTGAACGTGAATTGGCACGAGTTGGTTACGCGTGAATCCTCGAAACCGTCTGTCAGTTTGAGTAGTACCTGTTGAGAAAACTCCTGGTTTTGATGTTTACAAAACATTTTATGAGTTTATACACATTATTTGAAGGGTAAGAACTCAGGAAGACATAGGCTTTAAAAGTCTGCTGGTAGCAGATGATAAAGCATGAGATGTCTTAGAGTCTGACCGTACCAGACGGAAAGACTTATCCAGACTGAGATTTAAGTCTGACCGTACCAGACTGAGATCTTAAGTCTGAATGTTCCAGACTTAAAATCTAGGCAGACTCAGAACTATGGAATGTCAGACTTAAGATGAATCCACGAGATAAGATCACCAACGGTACAGTATTTCACTTACCTTTTTATATATTAATTCTGTTATACTAATCTGATTGACAGGATCAATTAATGGACAACTTCCAAAGAAGAATAGAGCACTTATGGAAGCCCAGATTCTGGTTGTATAGGCGAACAGAATCTAAGGGGATCTGATCTACCCTCAACGGTCAAAATGACTTGCCTTATAAAGTCTGTCCAAGAAAGGAAAGACAAAACTCTCAAGGAAAGAGCCAACGGTCGAGTCTGGCTTGGAGAGTATTTAAGGATAGGTTGAGACTTAGGGGTAGAGTAGATGAACATCATTCCAAAGCTGATTCCATTCTTCAATTGTTGTTCATAGTGCGTATTGAGTGATCTCAGTGTATTACCAAAAGAGAGTGACTTAGTGAGACAGATCATCACTAAGTACAAATACTCGAGAGTGTGTAGTCACCGTTGATCATATAGTGAAATACAGCTGATTGGCTAGTCTCCTGGAGAGTGGACGTAGGCTTGCCTAAAGCCGAACCACTATAAACAGTGTTTGCAATCTTCTCTAACTCTCTCTCTACTTGATATTGGTTTGTTGATAGATCAAATTTTATATATTTGCGAGAAAAATCTCTCTACACCTATTCACCCCCCCTCTAGGTGTTTATACTAGTTCTAATAGTACCAAAATGACATTTGGGCGAAATTGACAAGGCATGAGAATCCAATATTAGACTTCAAATTTTCGAGAACGGTCGGGATGAACTTTTGGATGATACTTCTTAGATAGTCGACAGTGCTAGTTGAACCGAGTATTTGGAAAAAGGGATTTTTGGACTAAGGAAATGAGCCTACGAGGACGTGGGCCGGGAGAGAACATGTGGGCCTCACGCCCTAGGTGGGACAACCACCATGGAAGACCGAAACAAACGAGTAAGCCCATTGGGTCAAACCGATCATTAACCCTCCCGAGCCCGTTCCTATTCATTTTTTGGCCCGTTTCCTAGGCCTGCCTTTCATTTTCAGCCCAAGGGCAGCTTGGGAATTGTGCAAGGTGGAAATGACCAAAATGCCCTTGGATATTTTGAAGAAAAGTCAAAAGAAGAGAGAGAAGATGATATCACTTGCTTGGGGAATTGGAGAATGCATTTAATGGCCTTTTTGGGACTGAATTGCAGCTTTCAATGAACTCTCTCTCCTCCTCCTTCAGCTCTAAAAATCGCAGCCTCTCTCTCCCCTTGCTTCCTTTGCCTTTCTGCAGTTTCTGCTTCTAACCTCTCATCAAAAACTAAGTTATTCATTGCCTTCCCGTTTGAATCGTGGCCCATGCCACCCACCGTTGCATTTAGAAAAGGAAATTCGTACGGATGGCATCGGTAGTTCATCGAACGGAGCCGCCAACCGATCTGTACAACAACCGAAAGCCGGCTGCTCGTCGACTACCTATTGTTCATGTGGTATCGCACAGTTTCGCCTTTACTGTTGTTTTCCTTCATATTCAACCAAACCACCGCCCATCCTAGCCACCAACAACTCCCCCTCGACCCCCAGGTGCCACTGGTCATTAGCCTGCCGCTCACCAGAGCTCCGAGCAACCTGCTCAACTCCGGTTAGCCACTTTCCTCTTCAAGCAGTGTTGTTTTAAGAAGTTCAGGGGGGTTTCGAGTTTGTTGCTACTGTTCTCAGCCCTGAGACTGCCTTGGATTGTCATGGTAAAGGTCCTCGGGTTTCGAGTTCGTCGCCGCTGCCACGCCCACATCGTCAGCCCGCTTAACGAGTGAGTTTAGCTTCTAAACCCTATTTAGTGCCTAAACTAGCTTAGGGTTGGATTAATTAGTCCTAAGGGCTGATTAAGGTGTTTAATTAAGTGTATTAGCCCTAAGATAGGTGGTTAGATAGTTGATTAAGATTATCTTAGCTTAATCTTGTTTATTTATGCTTAATTGTGCTTAATTAGGCTTAATTGTGTGTTTTGTGTTAATTAATCATGTTTTGCCTTAATTGCTTGATTAATGTGATTAATTGTTTAATTTATTGATTAAATTAATTTCTGCATTTAATTATTAAATTATTTAATTTTTGGAATTTATTTATTTATTTATTTTTAATTTCGAAATTTTACTGTTCATGCATTGTTCGTCTGAAATTAAAATGTGTAATTTCATGTGTCTTGATTTTATGAAGTGAATTGAATGCATAGTTGTATAAGTATTCGCATAAATGGTGTAATTTTCATAAAAAAGGGGGAAATGTGAATTGTCCGAGGGACATCGGAAATAGACCGTTTTATGAGAAGTGGATTGTGGTAGTATGCTTAAGTGATTACTAAATTGAACCTGCCGTCTTGGGAGAGTATCCCTTGATGTTTGTTGGGCATGCTGTCTTAAGAGAGTATCCTTTGATGTTCATTGGGCATGCGGTCTTGGGAGAGTATCCATTGACGTTCGTTGGGCATGCAGTCTTAGGAGAGTATCCCTTGACGTCTTTTGGACATGGAAGGGCACGGTTGCGCCTTTGTGGAGGAAGGGCATCGTAGCGCCATTGCGCCTCGGTTGTAGCCCTGTGGGGCAGTAATAATCGGAATACTTGTGAATACTAAAGTGTATGAGAAACATTGCATCATTGGTTTTGATTATACATGAGGTGATCACATCATTTATGACACACACACATGAATTGATAACGTGCACAGTGTGGCAATGGCCAGGTGAGATCACTTATGACACGACCCGCATGTGATTGATGAATTGCATCATCTAACGGTCATGTACATTGCATGTATTGTGCTGACTTATAACATGCAGGCTATGGCATACCGGGTAAGGTTGCATGTGAACCGACTTTTGATTGTTGATTGACCTTGCCTGTTGTTTAATTGCTAATTGCTGGTTGTTTGTTGTTGGGTTGAGTGAGGAGTGAGTTTAGTTAGTGTACTAATTGGGGTTTAGGAGAAGAACTCACCGAGATTTTATTTCAACCCGTCGTGGTTAACCTTTTTCAGGTCTTTAGAATGGTGCACCCACAATGGAGAATCATGCCCCCGCTCTATCAGTGAGCGACCTGACGGAGCTGAGTTCAATGGGTTTGTGTGACTATGGTGCTGAACCTGAGGGTTCATTTTGTATAGCTAGATTAGCCTAATTTCTCTTTGGCTTGGCTTAGAGGATGGATCGGCCTCTTTTGTCAGGCTTGTAATTCGAAAGACGATCCTTTATTGGTTAATCTAGTAAGTTGTATAAATGAGTAGTTGAAGTTTTGCTATTCGTCCCTCTATCCTTATTTGATTGTTTGATTGTCTATTTGGACTTGGGATGGTTCATTTTTTGCTTACGCTTAATGAAAGATTAAAATGAATGGTCGTCGACGAGTCTTGGGATGTCGCTTTCAATTGACCATGGTAAGGGATTGTCACGTGCTTGGGGTTTGAGGCGTGATAGGCTCTCTACTCAGGAATTGCTCATCATTGTAGATACCCACTAGTCTTACTTTCCAATCCCAATCGAGAATTAAAAACTATGAGTAACCCGCCATAACACAAAACCACACAAGGCCACAAAAGCAATTACAGGCACATAATATAAAAGCCATCCCATCTCACTATCCCAAAAATCCCACGCACCTTATTACTCTAAGTCTCAACCTTGCTTTGATACCAAAACCGACAGGGATGTCACACCTCGAACCTTGAGCACACAACAACCCCTTACCATAGTCAATTGAAAGCGACATTCCAAGACTCATCAACGACTATTCATTTTAATCTTTCATTAAGCGTCAGCAAAGGACAAACCATCCCAAGTCCAACAGACAATCAAACAATCAAATAGGGATAGAGGGATGAATAGCAAGATAACATCAACTACTCATTAGACATTCTTACTGGATTAATCAACGGATGATCGTTTTCCGATTTACAAGCCTAACAAAGAGAGCCAATCCATCCACTAAGTTAGACCAAAAAGAAACTAGGCTCGGCTAATCCATTTATACAAAAAGAACCCTCAGGTTCTGAACTACCATCACTCTAACCCATCGAACTTAGGTTCCGTAGAGTCGTAGTCAGAGGCGTTCGGGTCAATCACTAGAGGAGTGGGGGCTGGGTTCTCCACTACATCGTCAAGAGGGTCTAGCTTCATGGGATCCCAATCGTTGTCTTTAGGGCCCCTACCGAGCGGTCCATTGAAACCTCGCAGAGGACTGATATGCAAATCGTCCTACTAGATGTACCATGCTAGAAACCGATGGAGTATCCATTGCCCTAGTCCCTCATCCACCCAGATGGTGGAGACGTACTTTTGGTACAAGTGCACCCGACTCAAGACCGGTGGTGCGTCACAACGGTCTCCCAATCCTGAGAGACCCTAAATTGCACCAACGGGTGCGTCATTCTAAGGGCCTGAAAGTTGTTATACAATAACTAGTGAGATAAAATCTCAGCAAATTCTCCCCCTAAGCCCCGGTTAGTACACCAACTCAACCTGGGGTATCTCTCCAAAGCCACCCCTCGCACAACCCAATAATAAACAACTAGCAATCAGCAATCAGCAATCAAACAATAGACAAGGTCAATCAACAATCAAAAGTCGGTTCGCATACAACCTTACCTAGTATGCCATACCTTGCACGTTATATATCAGTACAATACACACAATGCACATGGCCGTCAAATGATGCAATTTATCAATCACATGCAGGTCATGCCACAAGCGATCTCACCTGGCCATTGCAACACCCTGCATGTTATCAATTCATGCATGCGTGCCATAGATGATATGGTCACCTCATGCATAATCGGAACCAATGATGCGATATTTTTCATACGCTCTTGCATCCACGCGTGTTTCAATTATTACTGCCCCACAGGACTACAACTAAACTCTTGTCAGTATCTACTGGCATAGCTAGGCATCGCCCTCCCCCAAAAGGCATGGTGATGTCAAGGGACCCCCAGCCAAGACAGCATTCTCTAAGGAGCACGGGCTTGGCCTCTATCACGATTCTGCATCCAGACCCCCACCAGGTTTTCGATAAATTAGACTATCACCCCCCAAACCACGGTCGATGTGATGGGTTCAACTTAGTGATCACATAAGCATATCATCACAACCCATTTATTATCTTTGAGCATTAACGAATATAAAATCTCAAATCCTTTCTCATAAAAGTAGTCTATTTCCGACATCCCTCGGACAAACCATTTTTCCCTTTTTTAGTGAAAATCACACGATTCATGCGGATGTTCATGCAATAACACATCCAATTCATTTCATAAAATCAAGACACATGAAATTATGCACAATTTCACCGTGAACAATAATCATGAACAGTGCACTATGAACAATGAAATTTTTGAATTTAATTATGAATTTAATGATAATTTAATAATTAAATCATTAATTAATTGCACTGTTCACGACACGGGCTAGGACGAGGGTGGTCAGCCCTCGCCTCCAGTCGGCGATGGGGCAGCAGCCACAGGTAGGGCTACTGCCTCTCTTTTTTTTTAATATTATTTAATTAATATTTATATTAAAAAATAAATTTTGGCCAAAACGGCATCGTTTTAAGCTGATCTAGCCACATCAGCACTCAAAATGATGTCGTTTTGGGCTTATTTTGTTATGTTAGCACCCAAAACGACGCCGTTTCGATCCCAACTCGCCAGAAAAGTGCCACATCAATATTTTGGCTGGATTTTCTCGCCATTGGCACTTAACTGATCATTTTTGTTCCGATCTTGATACTTAAGTGTACCTTTTGTAACTTTTGACACTTAAGTGTCCCCTCGTGTTAAGTTTTGGCACTTGGGCTGTACTTATGCCGTTTTTCATGCATATATCAAGTTTAAAAGATTCAATAGTTGCATTTGCATGTCCGTATCAAACATGACTATGCATTCTGGGAAAAGTGAGTTCATTAGGGTTGCCGCTCGGCTCAATCTTTGCTGTTTCGGGTAGATTGGGTATCAAAACAAGGAGATTTGTTTCTCTTTTGATTCATAAGCTATAGAGATGTGATACCATCAAACATGATTGAATGCTTCCCTGGTACCTAATTGACTAAATATTAAAAAATGTAAATGTTTGAGAAATCGTTCTTTTGAAAATTTAATCAATTAAGAAATGGAGCTATACCAATGTACATAGAGTTTATTAATTAATAATTCCCCTCACGTGGATGTGAATGTAACCACATTAAATGGACAACTTATGTTAATTGCATGTTAAAAGATTAAACTAAGAAATGTGGCACCGAAAAAGCATCATGTGGTGTAACTGGTGCTAACCCCTTCTCCAAGCGTAATTGAATACCTAGATCTTAGATTTTTGTTTCCACATTTTTCCAGACTAGTTGTCCTTCTAAAATTTTTTAGTCGACTTCCTTCTAACACTTGGCATTTTAAAGTTTCCAATCGATCTGGAAAGCTTCTTTGTGACAACTACTATAAAGCATTTTTTATGAATCGAATTCCCATGGCTTGCCCTGAACTTAAAAAAGGGAAGTCTGTAGGAGCTTTAGGTGGATATCCTTGGGTTGGATCGTTCTCGCGCAAATTCATGGAACAATAGCGATTCTTTTTTACAAGGGCATCCTCGTTTATGTTGGCTTAGATGATCAAATGATCTATTTGAGCTTGATGGGATACGATATCTCTTTTGTTATGAACTCCAAGGAGTTGGCCCTGCTAGATAAGAAAATAGATGTGACGCCAATGTGGTTAGTACGTTAATTTTCTAATCGGTCATATATTTCACAAAGTTCTTTTCTTTACTTGCATTAAACTTGATAAAATTGTGATAATCTTGTTCAGCTCGCTCACACAAATAGGCATTAGGCCCCATTTGGTTCGACTTTGCGAAGGGGCTTTGGGCCTCTAAAAGACTTGGGCCAAATGCAAATCCATTTTATTTGATTTTTTGGAGGACTTTGGCCAAATGCAATTGTATCTCCAAAGAGCTCTAAGGGCCTTTAATCCAAAAAAGATCCAAATGTCCTTTGGGAAGTTGTGTCTTTGGAATGCAAGTCCGATCACAGTTCACATTATTATTCATCTTCTTCTTCGGAAAAGCAACTGGAGGCCGACGACCGGCCAATGGATCCTCATGCTAACAACCACTGCCTAAGGGGTTGCTTGACCCCAAAGACCACTACTAGAGGGTGGCAACCACCTGGTAGCCATTGCCTGAGGTGCTACAACTTTAGGCAGTGGTCACTTAGGTCACCATGACCTTGGGTGACCATCACCTAGGTCGCTCATTTGAGGTTGCACGATCTCAGTGAGACTATTTGACAGCCGATCTACCTGATGGAGGTTGGCTGGTAGCCATTTAAAAAAAAAAATTAGCAAAAGTCTGTTGCAAAATATAGTTTTTACCAAACAACATTTAAGCCAAAGTTGTTTCACAATGCACTTTAAAATTACAATTTACTAAATCTATTTACATTTTGAAAAACCTCTTTAACCCAAAGGTATTTGCATTTTTTCAAAGATATTTGCCCAAAGCTTAACCAAACGGGCCTAATATCACCATTAGCGTTTTGTTTTACTTATGTATGATGCAAAAACTTAAGGGAAAAAAGTGAGATTTTGAAAAATAATAAAAATTAAACAAAATCATAATTGACGACAAAAGAAATGTGGACTAAATTAAAGACATTAATAAACACTAATTAGATATATGTGAGATCATGTTTTTATATATTAAGACTTAGTTGTGTGTTCAAGATTTAAATTTACAAAAGAAAAAATAAAAATAAAACAATAAAGTGATTACAAATGAAAAAAAATTAAAATAACTTAA